>CABHPH010111844.1:0-10286 GCA_902168325.1 Peromyscus nudipes
TACTATGGGAGAAAACATGTGATATAAGCATCTGTTTCATTTTGCATAACATGATAATCTCTGGTTATATTAATTTTCCTAAAAATGACATAATCCCCTTACCTGTATAGCTGAGTAGGACTCCATTTCTTGATGGCATATAGACCTGATTCCATACATTGGCCATGATAAGCATGAGTATGTAGATAGATCTCTTGCTGTTCTATCACGAGAGAAAATATTCCTGTTAGCTGCTTTTTACTTATTCCCTATAACCAAGTCTATATAGAATCCAGTTATTTGGTTTGCATTTCCCTGAATGACTCTGCTTCTTATTGTTTACTCAAGAAATGTAATGTGACCCTCAAAAGAGCTTTCTGTTGGGAATATATATATCTAACTGTGTAAAGACTAAGTAAAAAAGAAAGAGGATTTTTCAAAATGAAGTAAAAAAGAAAGTTACCATCAGAATGTATATGTTCCTTTCCTAATACCCCTCAGATAATTTTAGTTCTCACTGACATTGTGGATTCTTTTTTTGCATACCCTGGGTACAGTCTTGGAGCAGGTTCTTCAGAGACCAAAATATCCAAATGCCTGTTTTAACCAAATAAATATATACATAAACAAAGAAAAAGTAATACTTAAAATATAAACACTACAGTGTGATTCTCTATCTGACTCATAGTAACTTTCAAGGACATATAATGACTTATAAATTGTATTAGTTTTTCTTAACTTTCCAGTTTCACCACAATTTTATTATGTGTTCTCATTCTATCTCATTGGCCAAATCTTGGCATCATTCCTGTGTGGGGGAACCTCTTCATTTTAGACCCTTTACATACTTTTTTCTCTACTAAGAACAAGATTTTTCTAGTTATCTGCATAGATTACTATGTCGTTTTCTTAATGCATTCACTGTAATACTACTTTTGTTCATCTCAGAATCAGTTTTAAAATTTTTATTAGCTATTTGAGAATTTTGTAGCCTGTGTTCTGATTATATTTTTATCCTTCCTCCCCCAACTCTCCTATCTGTTCCCTTTCCTACCCTCCTAACTTTGTCATTTTTTAACACATCAATACTAATTTCTGCTCCCCAAGTATTATTAAATGTGTGGAATTCAAATGAAGCATGGTTGACTTAACATGGGCTATGCTAATAGAAAAAAACTTTTTGTCCTTCACTTTAACAGCGGGTATCAATTGCCAACAGCTACTTGGCCAAGCCAGATCAAATACCAAGAACTTTAACTGGGGTTACCCCTAAAAATCCCATTTCAAATTGAACCTTAGCACTCATTATTTCCTTACATTATTTATATTCCTACATAAAATTAACAACAAATATGCTATATGTGTCCAACTAGAATTCCTCAGATTACAAAGAAGTATCTATCCTTTTATGCATTTCTCCATCTTTTGATTCAGAACACCTAGAGTTTAGTAGATCTTCACAAAATATTTATCAACTTAACCTGTAAATTATCTACTTTGTATTAAATAAACAACAGAACAGAAATGACTAAAATGCTGCTTCTTCTCTGATGCCACCATATGTCATCTAGGTTGGGGACTGGGTTCATTTCTACTTTAAATCAATGGTGTGTGTGTGTGTGTGTGTGTGTGTGTGTGTGTGTATTGTGTAAGGAACACAAACTAAAATGGATTGAAGTAATTTTGAAACAAAAATGCACAAAATTACTTTACAACTCACCATTACTGAATGGTACACAAGGTAAGAATTAACTCCATGTAAGACAGGGGAAGCAGTTAAAGAAGATAACCAGTCATTCTATGTTCCCGTTAAGTGCTTTCTATACACATTAACATATGGTTCTGTACATACCCAGGCCTACTATAATGACAACTTAGATATATTCAATTGTCCAAAGAACCCACAGCTGATTCTCCTGAACTATCCACTTTGCATTTTTAGTGTGTTATAAAGTAGCTTAATTAACTGGACTCTGCTTATTTTTGTGTATCTCTATCAATATTTTGGGGATATTACAGAGTTTATACTACAGTGTTGGAAATTCTAGGAACAGACCTTGATCTCTTTGTTATTTAACCCTTATGTCTTAGGGTTACTATTTCTGTGATGAAATACCATGAACAAAAAAAAAAAAAGAAAAAAAGAAATACCATGAACAAAAGCAACTTGGGGAGGAAAGGGTTTATTTGGCTTATACTTCTACATCACTATTCATCATTGGAGGAAGCCATAACAGGAACTTAAATAGGACAGGAGCAGATATGTCTCATTGTCCAGAAAAGTCTAAGTTTTTAAAACGTTTTAAATGCCATATTCTGTAGGTCTTTGAAGTGTTCGAAGAGTACCTACCTAATTGAAATATATCTTTATATACCTAAAAAACTTAACTAACATGACTATAAATTTTATTACCATAGATGACTAATTATTAATCTGTATTTCTTAATTATACATTGTCAGATTTCATGTGCTCCCAATAAGTGATAACGCCTTGTTCCATAGGGTACTTCAGGATCATATTACCTGTCTTGCTCTGGACATTGTCCTCCCTGTAGGAATCCTAACCCATTTACAATTCCATAGTTTTGTAAACTTGACCAACACAAACCTAGATATTCCTGGGAAGAGAGAACCTCAATTGAAAAAATTGCCCACACCAGGTTACCTTTGGACAAGCTTGTGGAACATCTCCTTGGTTGATGATGGATGTGGGAGGGCCTACCTCACTATGGGTGGTGCCACCTCTGGGATGGTGGTCCACCTTGATGGTATAAGAAAGCTGGCTAAATAAAACATGAGGAGCAAGTGATTAATCAACACTCCTTCCAAGCCTCTGTTTCAGTTCCTGCCTTGAGTTTCTGTCCTATATTCCCTTCACAATGGACTTTAGGATGTAATATTAAATAAACCCTTTCATTTTCTAGGTTGTTTTTGGTTATGGTGTTTGTCATAGTAACAAAATTAAATAGAACATGGTTAGCACTCCCTGGTGCCAGACAGTCCATAATGGAGCAGAAGATCACAAGAGGAGTGTACTGGCTGGATTTATATGTCAACTTGACACAAGCTAGAGTCATCAGAGAGGAAGGAGCCTCAGCTGAAGAAATGCCTCCATGAGATCTAGCTATAAGGCATTTTCTCAATTAGTGATCAATGGAGGAGGGCCCAGCCCATGGTGGGTAGTGCCATCCCTGGGCTGGTGGTCCTGAGTTCTATAAAAAAACAGGCTGAGCAAGCCATGAGAAGCAAGCCAGTAAGCACCACCTTGCCATGCCCTCTGCATCAGTTCCTGCCTTCAAGATCCTGCTATATGGCTATCCATGGTGAGATGGGTGGCAGGTGTGGACCAGTTTTAGGAGAACTGCAAGTGGCCTGTGCTAGAGATGGGCACCATAACAACCATAAATTTTTGTTTTTACATTCTCCAGACTGGCAGGGTGAAATATATCAAACAATAGACTTCTAATATATATTCCCATATATTCTATCTAATTTCATTAAGCAGATTATATGATCTTTAGAGGAATGAGAATTTGAATTAGTGACATTAGATAATAAAACTGAATGCCAGAGTAATTATATTAAAGCTGTTTACTATTTTAAAACATACTGAAAAGTTATTGATGCTTGGAGATATGTTATATTAGAACTTAGAGCTACTGAAAGTAAATGAGAGTCGCCCAGCATTGTGGTGCATACCCGTAATCTCACAGTTAGGTCATAGAGGCAGGAGCATCAGGAGTTTAGGTTGCCATTGGCTACATAAGAAATCCAAGGCCAGTTTGGACTAAATGAGACCCAATTTCAAAAATAAATAAATAATTTGTGTTATGCCAATTAATCAGATACCAGTTTCATAATTCTTTGTTATGGACAAAAATGTGTGTTTTTATAACAAATTGAACCAATGTAAATTTTCAATTGAACACCAAGATTCAATAGACATCATTTGGAGAATACATCTTTTTCACAGACAATAGATAAGCATGAAATACCAATGGCTATTATGTCCCACTTCCTTTTTTCATAATTAATATTCTCTCAGATTTTTGTGAATGTAAAAATAGAGTCAGATACATCCTGTATCAGCAAAGTTTCATGCATGTGTATTAATATAGAACAAAGCAACACTAATTCACTCTCTGGTGAATGTTTGCACTATATGTTTATTAATGAGGAAGGTGAAACAACAAAATGTACTGTAAAATTTAGTATATAATCTAGGAACATTAATATTTCAAACAAGACATTTTCATTCATGAAAGATCAGATGGAATACAGCATTCGTAAGATCTCACCAACATGAGATGAACAAGGACAGCAATAGGCATACTAAATGAGCAGGGGGAAGCCCAACAGGCCTCAACCCCACACACAAAAAAATGACAAGCAACTAAGGAATACAGAGAGTAGAAGAAAATGTCTTCTCCAGAAAAAAGCACATTGTTGTGGAATTTTACTTTAACTATGTAAAGGTGTGTTGCATTTCTTATTGCCGCAGAATAATTGTTTAACTATATAAAGGTGTGTCACATTTGTTTATGCTGCATTTGTTTAAAGATGTAAAAAATGTGTTTCTCTGCCTGCCTAAGTCACTTGATTGGTCTAATAAAAAGCTGAATGGCCAATAGGTAGGCAGTGGAGGGATAGTCGGAGATGGTGGGCAGAGATAATAAGGAGGAGGAGGAGGAATCGAGGCTCAAGAGAAAAGAACACGTGAGAAAGAGAAGGAGATGCCCTGGACCAGCCAGCCAGGCAGCCACCAGCTAACCAGACAAGCAAGAAGCAGAGAAAGTAGGATATACAGAATAAAAGAAGAGTAAAAAGCCCTGAAGTAAAATGTAGATGAAGAGAAACAGGTTAAATTAAGTTATAAGAGCTAGTGGGACAAGCATAAGATAAGGCTGAGCATTTATAACTAATAACAAGTCTCCCTGTCATGATTTGGGAGCTGGTTGGTGACCCAAAAGAAAGCCTGCTACAGCACACCAATTGTTTATTCATTACCAAATTGTCAGCCCTGGAAATATGTACATACAAGTTACATTTACATTATACAGATTGAGCATGTTTTATTATGTATTAAGAACATATGTATGTACTTATAAATATATGTATGTAACAACAATGAAAACAAAGGTCATGAATTTGAAAGGGAACAAAGAGAGATATATAGGGTTTGGAATGAGAAAAAGAAAGGAATAATTATCTAATTATATTATAATCTCAAATATAAAGGAGATGAAAATAATCTAAGGGTGGGGTCTGTCCTTTTATTTTATATCCAAGTCTTATTATTAATATCCACAACTGGACAACACACAGAGAGTGAGAGACTCAGTCCTAAATGGGATGTCTTCAACAAATTTCTTCCTTCAAGGAATTTTTGTGGAAGAGGAGAATAAAAGTTTGTAAGAGCCAGAGGTAGTGGATGACTCTCCAAGGAAACTGTCTTCCAGACCCAACAGGACTGATGTACCTATGAAATCACAGAGACTGTGACAGCACACACAGGACCTGCACAGTTTCAAGCCAGATAGGTCCCAGCACTGAGAGAAAGTAGACACACCCCCATAACCAAAAAACTATTTGCAATTGATAGCCGGTGGCATAGGAAAAAAATCATTTTTCTTCAACAGAATGTCACTGGATATATCAACTACACTTCAAGAATAGTTGGCCAACACAAAACAGCGTCCGTGGTTTGTTTTTGTGTGTTTCTTGTTTTATTTTAGTATTTTATCTTATTTGTTTGGCTTGCTTGTTTGTTTCTTTTAATTTTTTTTTGGTGGGATTTTAAAGATCCAGAGAGAGAGAGAGAGAGAATATAACACTGGGTGGATATGAAGTGGGGAGGATCTGGGAGAGATAGGAAAGGGGGAAACAAGAACATAACATATGGTATGATGTTTTTGAAAGGAAAATAAAACTTAAAAATGTCTTAAACCATCAATAATAAGATTCTATACATGTATAGATATCATGTATGGAAGTCATCACAGAAATGTGGTATGGTTCTAAACTGGAAAGTGTTTTCAAGAATTGCTTTAATTCTTGTAGGAAGACACCGCATTTTCCTGTTTATAGGCAATGAGACTATAATCCTTGTACTGATTCATCTACTGAGTAGTGAAAAATGTCATGTAAATAGACATTTTTACTTAGCATTGGTGTATTTCTGTAGAAAGCAAGTACATTTCTTCTAAGAGACATGGTTGGATTTTGAATGTTATCCATTTAAACATCCTATTCAAAGGATTAGTCCATTAATATTTTAGGTAATTATAAAATGGTAATATCTTTCTTTTTTTGATTTTATAATTAATTTAAATTTACATATCAGTCACAGGTTCCTCTGTCCTCCCTCCTCCCACCCCCCAGCCTTCCCCCCCAATCATCCCCCCATTACCACCTCCTCCAAGGCAAGGTCTCCCCTGGGGATTCAGCTCGGCCTGGTAGATTCAGTTGAGGCAGGTCCAGTCCCCTCTTCCCTACACCAGGGCTGAGCAAAATGTCTCAGCATAGGCCCTAGGTTCCAGAAAGCCAGCTCATGCACTAAGGACAGGTCCTGGTCCCACTGCCTGGGGGCCTCCTAAATAGTTCAAGCTCATCAACTGTCTCACTTATCCAGAGGGCCTGATCCAGTACTCTGGTGATCTGATGGCCGAACACCCTAACTGTCATGATAGAACTCTCCTCCAGTGACTGATGGAAGCAGATGCAGAGATCCATGGCCAAGCCCCAGGTGGAGCTACAAGAGTCCAGTTGGCAAGAGAGAGGAGGGACTATATGAGCAAGAGATATTGAGACCATGATTGGAAAAATCACAGGGACAATTAGCCAAACTAGTGGAAACACATGAACTATGAACCAATAGCTGAGGAGCCCCCATGGAACTGGTAATGTCTTTCTACAATCATTTTATGAATTATTTTCTAGATTTTTCTGTCTTTTTCACATCTTTTAAGGAATCTCATTGTGGCTAATTGATTTGGTTTTACCAATGTGTTTTAATTATGTGCTTATTATTTGGGGTTTGATAAAAGTAGAATTTTGTTTCATAGCTACCATTATGCTTAGAAAAACAGATTTGACTAAACCAAGCTAGTTTTAAATGATATAACATAATGGCAAGTACAATAAAATAAACCTTTAAAAGGATGAGAGAACTGTAGATGAATTGCTAAATGGTCTTATTAATAAAAAAAAACCCACACCCAGATATTGAGGTTAAAACCTGAGAGATCAGAGGAATAGGAAAATCCACAGCCAACTTCACCTTACCAGCCCTCAGTCTCCAGAGACCTACTTCCTGTATACCCATGCCTATATGTCTTTTTGTTCTGCCATCTCATTTCCTCTCTCTGCCCAGCTACATCACTTCCTGTCTATCTGTACAGACCTCCAGACGTCTATGGTTAGTGCTGGAATTAAAGGCATGTGTCACCGTGTCTGGCTCTGTTTCTCCATATGGCCTTGAACTCACAGAGATCCTGGTGGATCTCTGCCTCCCAAATGCTAGGATAAAAAGTGTGTGTTACAATTAACTGACCTCTATGTTATATAGTGGCTGGCTTTTTCCTTTCACCCTCAGATAAGCTTTATTGGGGTACACAGATAAAATATCATAGAAAACAAAACCATTTCATGTCACCTCTCTCTACATTTTAAATTAACATCCCATTTTATATATTATCAATATCATGTCTCAATATATTAATGTTTTTTTATTTTGTCATTTAGGTTTTTTTTGTTTGTTTTGTTTTTGGTTTTTCGAGACAGGGTTTCTCTGTGTAGCTTTGCGCCTTTCCTGGAACTCACTTGGTAGCCCAGGCTGGCCTCGAACTCACAGAGATCCGCCTGGCTCTGCCTCCCGAGTGCTGGGATTAAAGGCGTGCGCCACCACCGCCTGGCCAGTCATTTAGTTTTTTAAGCTACATAATTAATATATAAATGATTTGTCATGTTTGTCATGTTATAATATTTGAGCATTTAATATTTTGTTTGCATAATCTTACAAATGTGTTTTAGCATTTTTCATATTTTCTTTTTTTTTAAATTTTATTTCAACTTCAAAACAGAAAAAAAGTGCACAGAAACAAATTAAGTCTTAATGATGAATGTATCATCAATGAGAACCAGTTCAAAATTAGACAAAAATTTAAAATACATTTGAATAATGGAACAGAGAGGTAGAGAATCTTAAATTATTATATTGTAACTGTTAAATTGATTTGTAAGAAATATCACTTCAAATATTATAAATCACAGAAACTTATAAGCTTTAGAGAATAGTGGAAATGTTAATTACCAAAACAAAGAAGATATCTCATATGAACCATTTACTTGTTTGAGTTTACTTCTCGTGGTTAATAACTATGGAACTGTAGCCTACATATATTCTGATAGAATACCTCATCTTTTTTTCATGAGACCAGATAAAAATAAGGAGTCAGCTATGAGGAACCATACAGTAACAACATTCATTCTCCTGGGACTAACAGAGGACCCACAAATTCAAAGTCTGCTTTTGATTTTTTTTTAACTCTTAACTAGACAGAAAGTACTTACATCATTTCTAAAGTTTAGAGCTAATAGTCAGCACCCACAACAGCCCTTCCACAGCTCCTTCAGAGAAACCCCTCTCCCACTGATTTTATTCTCACCCTGCACGGTCCCTTCCCCCCAGATGCAGAGCCCCAGACATCCCAGGCTGCTCTGCTCCTCTACTAGTTGCCTTTGGAGGTAGGGGCTTTCTTTCTCCCCGAATCTGCCTCAAACTCTTAGCAGCTTTCACAGGTCATGCATTTTCTGGGGAGGAATTTGTCCCTTCTATTTGTTCAGATGTTGGTGTGGGTTTATCTATTGCCTGAGTTTTCATGGGTGTGTTTAGCTTCTTTAGGTTGGATTTTTCCTTCTAGTGCTTTCTGTAAGGCTGGGTTTGTGGATAGGTATTGATTAAATCTGGTTTTATCATGGAATATTTTGTTTACTCCGCCTATGGTGATTGAGAGTTTTGCTGGGTATAATAGTCTAGGTTGGCATCCGTGGTCTCTTAGTGTCTGCATAACATTTGTCCAGGACCTTCTAGCTTTCATAGTCTCTATTGAGAAGTTTGGTGTTATTCTGATGGGTTTGCCTTTATATGTTACTTGGTCTTTCTCCTTTGCAGCTCTTAATATTTTTTCTTTGTTCTGTATGTTTAATGTTTTGATTATTATGTGGCGAGAGGACTTTCTTTTTGGGTCCAGCCTATTTGGTGTTCTGTAAGCTTCTTGTATCTTCATAGGTATTTCTTTCTTTAAGTTAGGAAAGTTTTCTTCTATGATTTTGTTGAATATATTTTCTGTGCCTTTGAGTTGGTATTCTCCTTCTTCTATCCCTATTATTCTTAGGTTTGGTCTTTTCATGGTGTCCCAGATTTTTTGGACGTTTTGTGTTATGACTTTTTTATCTTTAGTGTTTTCTTTGACTGACAAATCTATTTTCTCTATTGTGTCTTCAGTGTCAGAGATTCTCTGTTCCATCTCTTGTATTCGGTTGGTTATGCTTGTTTCTGTAGTTCCTGTTCATTTAGTCAGGATTTCTATTCCCAGCATTCCCTCAGCTTGTGTTTTCTTTGTTGTCTCAATTTCTTTTTTCAGATCTTGGAATGTTTCTTTCATCTGTTTAATTATTTTTTCTTGACTTTCTTTGCTTTCTTCCAATTTTTTGTTTGTTTTTTCTTCCATTTCTTTAAGGGAATTTTTTATTTCCTCTTTAAGGAAGTTTTTCATTTCCTCTTTAATGGAGTTTTTCATTTCCTCTTTAAGAGAATTTTTTATTTCCTCTTTAATAGAGTTTTTCATTTCCTCTTTAAGGTAATTTTTTATTCCCTCTTTAATGGAGTTTTTCATTTCCTCTTTAAGGGAATTTTTTATTCCTTCTTTAATGGAGATTTTCATTTCCTCTTTAAGGGAATTTTTTATTTCCTCTTTAATGAAAATTTTCGTTTCCTCTTTGAAGAAATTTTTTATTTCCTCTTTAAGGGTATTTTTTATTTCTTCTTTAAGGGCCTCTATCATCTTCTTAAAGTCATTTTTAGGATTGATTTCTTCTGTTTCTTCTGCCTTGCTATGTTCAGGACTTGCAATTGTAGGGTCGGTAGGTTTTGGTGTTGTCATATAGGTCTTTATGTTGTTGCCTGTATTTTTCCATTGGCATCTACTCATCTCTTTCTCTGCTCAGTGAAGACGGTGTAAGACCCTAACCCTTCAGGCTTACACCTCCAAGCCTCAGAAATGAGAAACTTCAAGCACCAGGAAAT
>CABHPH010111845.1:0-24587 GCA_902168325.1 Peromyscus nudipes
AAAAAAAAACACTTGAATCCTCACATCTATTTCTACATTCAATTTCTTGTCCTATGTATTTGGGTTAAATTAACAGAAAAACAAACAAACAAAAAACAAACCACCAGTCCTTCTTAGAAATGTAATTGAAAGAACAGATGTGTAAAAACATTTTAGATCATTACAGGTGCATTTAAAAAAATTACTATAAAACTTACAAGTAGTATTTTCTTAAAGGTCAGTTAACAACAAGAAATCTGAAACCATACTGTGGTTCTTCTCTGTTATATTAAAATCTATCTTGCCCTTTGAATAAATCTTTTACCCTTGAATGATTTTTTTAAACATGAATTTAATACTAGTCATTTACAAAATACAGGTCCACTGAGTTATGTAAATGTTGAAAATATTTCACTATCAAAATATTCTAAACTTAATATCACTGCTGGATACATGTGAAAAATAAGTAGAAAGCTATCAAACTCAGGGGGATAAAATATATACAATTTCCAAAATTCTAATTTTGCTTGATTGTTCAAATTTAGCGCTAAGCAATATACACTATTCACTGTTTTCCTTACGGTGACAGGCTGGCCTTTCAAAAATAATGTATTTATGTCAGCTACTCTTTTGTATTTACATGATGCTGCATGGAAAAAGGACACAACGTTTTTAGGCTAAACTAGTTGGTCCTGGAGTTCACTGATAAGCTAATCTGGCCGACCCTGTAGTTCACTTGTAGTTTACTAGCAAGCCCTAGGAAATTTCCCTAGCACTAGGTTTACCATGTCTGGCGTTTTACATGAGTGCTTGGAATAGAACTCAGGCCCTCAAGCTTTTGCAGGAACTGTCTAAAGAATAGCCGCTCAAGACTCACGAGGGGACAAGAATGTAATTCAGTGGCAGAGTAACTGCCTAATAGATATAAGGCCTGTGTTCAATACCTAGGATGTGGGGGTGAGATGGAAATTCATTCAATAGAATTCCTTATATGCAACCATTAAAAGAAATGATGCAAAACGAATTGATATCATGGAAATATATTTGGTTTGGGTTTTTGTTTTTTTTTTTGGTTTTTTTTTTTTTTTTTTTGGTTTTTTGAAGACAGGGTTTCTCTGTGTAGCTTTGGAGCCTGTCCTGGAACTCGCTCTATAGACCAGGCTGGGCTCGAATTCACAGAGATCTGCCTGGCTCTGCCTCCCAAGTGCTGGGATTAAAGGTATGTGCCATCACTGCCCGGCAGGAAAAATATTTGTATATTTATACCTAAGAAACACTTAACAGAACAGAATACACACACACACACACACACACACACACATTATATACTAACTTACAGTATACTTTCTTGAGGTGGGGCCCCTCATTGGTCTGGAGCTCACCAATTATGCTGGACTAGCTGGCCCTTAGGTGCAAATAAAATACTGGGAAGGGTACATACCACTTTAGTAAAGGTTTCCTTGGGAAAACAGTATTTCATATCTGTAATCATTTTATTTGTGATTTTTAAGTTAATATAAGTCACTTATATTTTCAAAATCTCTTTAAAATAACAGCTCCCATATTGTGAGCAACGCTTTGACAGGAGGAAGGTGGCAGATGGGAAAAATCAGAAATGAAAACAGAAAAGAGACTTTCCCCATGTGGGGTCCAATTCTACACCCACAGCCTGGGCGTTTTTATTACCACACTGCCACTTTCCAAGTGAACAGCAGTATCTGAACTCATTGATTAAGGTTTTTAGTAAGTATTCAACTAAATAAAGAGGTAACAGTAAGACTGCCTGCAATACTCAAGAACAATACTAGTATCAGCAGGCAATTAGCTTTAAGTTTCAACTAAAATAAACAGACAACATAAAAAAAGACACTTAGGAGCCACTGCTCTATTCAATTCCCAAGCCACAGTCAACAGCCTTGTCTTTTCCAGTGTCTGTGATTGCCCTTACAAAGCCTGCTGGGGGGATCTTGACCTCAATGATTTCAAACTATTTTTTGATTAACATTTTAGTTCCATCTAAGGAAAAACTGCTGTCTCAGGAGGGTGTCTTGGTTATTAATTCCTGCCTTTATTACATCTCAGTTGGATTATTTAAATTCATTACTTCCTAGCCTCTCTTTTAATGTCACTGACAACTTCTTGAAGGCCAACTTGCTTATTCCAAGAGTATTTCTAGGACTTGAGTTACATTCAGTGGTGGTTTAAAGGGTGTGCGCACAGCTAGGGATTAAACCCAGAGTCTTGCTCATGCTGGACAAGTGCCCTATCACAGGACCTTTGGCTTTCTGAGTTGGCATCTCCCTGTGTAGTCCAGACTGCCTGGAACTTACAGGCTTTCCTGCTTCCACCATGCACCACCAAAGGGGTCTTGTTGGTAAGGAAAGCTAAGTTAAGTCCACAACTGTGAAGTATTTACTATTGTTTATAAAGTCAGTCTTAGATGAAATCATACATTCTCAAAGGGCACTCTGTACATTTCAGTGTCATCTTGATGTAACAGTTGTTTTTTTGTTTTTGTTTTTGATTTGTTTTGTTTTTTGTTTTTTCAAGACAGGGTTTCTCTGTGTAGCCCTGGCTGTCCTGTAACTCACTTTGTAGACCAGGCTGGCCTCAAACTCACAGAGATCCGCCTGCCTCTACCTCTCGAGTGCCAGGATTAAAGGAGTGTGCCACCATGCTGGCCATGGTTGGCAAATTTTAAGAGAAAAAAATGCAGACTTTGCAAAACATAGAAACAAGAAAAACCTTCCTTTAAGAAATCAGCTTGTTACTAAGCTAGTAATATTAAGAAGCTTTTTAATATGGTGTATACACTGTCGATCAAACACACCAGGAGACAGAGATGCAGAAGGGAAGACACTGCAGTTGAGGAAACACTGCTCATAAAGATGAACACTTTGCATATGCTGACTGTTGGAAAATGCATTCATGGGATGCACACAAAAGAAAACCTTCCCTTTGGAAGATGGTACTTGACTGCCATGGTGTGGAGGTCAAAAGAAGCAGTTCCTCAACTACAGCAGGTAGGACCACACAGCCAAGAATAAGCAGAGAACTGCATGAGTGTGAGAATTCAGACTTTTTTTTACATGTTTATATATTCTGAAGGATTTAGACTTTTAATAATTGAGCCTTAAGAGATCTGATTTGGTGTTGGGTGATAACAAATACATGGGACAACACATAAGTAATAATATATACATATGCAAGTATAGATATGTATGAAAATAATGAGAAACAGTAATTTGTACTTACTATTTTCTAAATAGTTATTTAATATTAAAGCTTAAGAATCATATTGTTGGGGCTCAGCACTTCCTGCTTTTGCAGAGAACATGAGTTCAGTTCCTAGTACCCACATCAGATGGTACATAACCATCCTTAACTTTAGTTCCAGAGGATTTTGACCTTTGTGAGCACTGCAAATATGTGGCGTACACTTACACAGACAAATATACACACGCATGAAATACAAATAAAATCTTTAAAAAATTTTCAAACAAGGAAATTATGTTGATTTTAGCCAATATTCTGAAGAAATGATTGAAAATATGGAAACGAGGCTGGAGAAACGGCTCAGTAGTTAAGAGCACTGACTGCTCTTCCAAAGAACCAGGGTTCAATTCCCAGCACCTACATGGCAGCTCATAGCTGTCTGTAACCTCAGTTTCAGGGGCCCTGACACCCTTACAAGGACATACAAGCAGGCAAAATAACAATGCTCATAAAAAGTTTTAAAAAATATAGAGAAAGTAAACTATTAAAAAAAAGAAAATATGGAAACAGATTTTAAGTACAAAATATTCTCTGAACTGCTTTAGTAAAAATTACTATCCCTATAAATGCTATCAGGGCAATAGTTAAATACATTAACTTATGCTGCAATAAAAGCTTTATAGATGAACAAGCATTGTTGACAGTTCCAGGAGGCACTACCTACTCATAATGGTTTCATATTAATTATTTATTGTAATCAGGAAACTTAGGTCTCCCTAATGGTTTTCCACTAGCACACAGATCCCAGGTATATTATAACTGGGTTCCCCTATTATCTACAACACCTCAAGTTTTATAAAGACTATTACGTGCCAAACGCTTAAGAAAAAATGATAACTTCCAGGATTTTCCCCCTTTCTGTTTTCTAACATAGGTTATTGCCAAGTAGCTCAGTCTGTTCTTGAACTCTTGGCTCCCCCGACTCTAGCCCAAGTGCTGAGCATGTGTGGATGCCATGCCCAGCACATTCCCCAAGTTTCAAAGGAAAAATCAGATTATAAGCCATAAAGTAACAAATATGAGTGCTTCTATGCTAATGACAGGGCATTAAAGCACATGTTTTTGAGGTTTCATTCAGTGGGTAAGTTTCCAATACTATAGGTAAACAATCTGAAACAAGGGTCTCCTATGATGCTGTCATGGTTTGAGCACTACATAATAATTCACATTGTTGTTGGCTAAAGAAAAACTAGAAAACAAGATGCTGTCTTCCATTAGCATTGAAGTGAAATTTGTTAAGTTTTAAGTAGAGATTGAATACTTTTTATATTCAACAATAGACAACACTGAATCCAATAACCGAAACAGTTACTAAGCCATTACTGATTATAAGATTCAGTGTTGTGGGTTTGGTACTACAGTGCTTATGTCCCAGTAACCTTTATGCAGTACTCGAATGCTGTGTCATATGAACTGCCATACTTCATCTCCCCAAGGATAAGCACTATACCATTTCACATCTTTACAAAACGAGTTAGTGCACTTGAGCAAGATGTTCAGACACAGAGACCACAATCCCCAGTCTTTTATCACAGTGTATGTTATAATTGTATCTATTTTACAAGTAGTTACTATTGTTCGATTCTTACTATGCTAAGTTTGAATCTTACTAATTTAGAAGCCACACAGTTTTAAAACACAGAACACATAGGGTTAAGTCCTATCCATGATTCTTAGGCACACACTTGAGGTCTTGGACATATCCCTTAAGGATAGTGGACCACTGTCTAATGTACCCTTCTCCATCCTACTGCTTTTAAGATTTTTCTGCTCAGCTCATCTGGAGTCCATTTCAGGAGCTGAAGCTAGGTGAGAAAGAGACCAGCCCTGAGATGAACTGTTGGTGCTGGCTCTGCTGATCTTGCAGGCTTGTAGGAGCTCTACAGAATGATCAAGCAGTCTATGGAAAAGCCACCCCCTTTTAGCTACCTTATTTCTAGCTATCCCTATGGTTTGGTAGACCAGTGATAACATATAAATGTCAATAATTGTTTCTGCCTCCCACATGATTGTTGCTACACCCTTCTGAGAATATGTCACTTCAGTTCTGTCTCTACAGTGGTTTCTCATTCATTCATGAACCATTTGTTGAGTTCCTGCTATATGTCATGCATGCTGATTGGCACTGAGAAACCTGCTCTAGCTACCAAAGTTCAACGAGGAACGCAGAGGTGCTAAGAGACAGCTCTATATGGTCAGGCATGGCGGCACACGCCCAGTATCCCAGCAACTAGACAGCTGAGGCTAAACACCAATGAGGTGACATAATGAGAGTCTGTCTCAAAAAATCAGGAGGAAGAGTTGTTATTGGGACTTAATTTTCCAAGATTATAGGAGCCAGAAAAAGTTTACAGAAGACTGTCTATTTTTATCTTAGTCACATGGCCCAAGGAGCAGAACAAAGTGATACTGCAAACCTTTACAGAACCTCTAAAAGCAAAGAGAAACCTCTCTCAACTTCTAATCCCCTTCAACTTTAGTGATCGACACCTCCCTAGAAGAGTCAAGGAGGAGATGCAGTGGAACTGGAGCAGCTGCAGACCCAGCTGCCTCCCACAACAACATGGTATGGCAGCAAACAAGGGGCAACACCCTTTATCTGCATCAGAACCTCGGGACCCGCTTTAACTTTCTGATGGTAAAAATCTTACGTAGTTCCATGTTGTCCAGATACAATATACTAGAAAAGCAGTAACTATGGAGACAGTAAGAAGAGGGAGGAAGAAAGGAATAGGTAGAATATATTCTGTAGTAGTGTGAATGTGATATATTTGAACACTTGGTTCCCAGATAGTAGAACTAGTTGTTTAGGAAGGATTTGGAGGTGTGTCCTTGTTGGAGTAGGTGTGTCACTGTGGATGGACTTTGAGGTTTCTAAAGCCCACACCAGGCTAGTCTGTCATATTCTCCCTCTCCCTCTCTGCCTGCAAATTACAGATCAGCTATGTGCTCTCAGTTACTGCTCCAGCACCATGCCTGCCTGCCACCATGCTTCCCACCATGATGATCCTGGACTAACCCCCCTGAAACTGTAAGCAATCTCCAATTAAAGGCTCCCTTGGTTATGGTGTCTGTATAGCAACAGGACAGTAACTAAGACATATGCCTGTGGTGGTATTTTGTCAGTGTACTCACAAATAAAGCTTGCCTGGAGATTGGAGTGCAGAGCTAGCCACTAGAGGCCAGGCAGTGGTGGCACATACCCTTAATCCCAGCACTTGGGAGGAGGAAACAGGAAGTGATATGGCTAGGCAGAGAAAGGAAGTGATAAGGTGGGGTGGAGACAGGAGCTTGGCCCTTTCAAGCTGAGGATTGCATAAAGGTAAGAAGTCTCTCTAGTGGCTGGCTCCTTTACTGATTTTTCAGCATTTACCCCAGTATCTGGCTCTGGGTTTTTATTGTTAAGACCAATTAGAATTCCTGCTACATATTCCATTATAAACTTGTTAAAACCCACAGTTACAACACCAGAGTGAATCTTCATATAAACCATGAGAACTGGGCGGTTAACAGTGTGCTAAAAAAGATCCACCTATCACAGCAAAGGATGCTGATGGTAGTGGGAGGGTTTGTAGATGGACTCACACAGGAATGAAGATGTAAATGGGAAAGCTGAAGGAAAAGACAAGCAGATAAAGGGCCACTCCAGGTAGAAGGAGCAGTGTAGCTCTGCTGTGGAATAATCTTTGTGCACACTGTGAAGATGCATCACTCTGATTGGTTTAATAAAAAGCTGAATGGCCAATACCCAGGCAGGATTTCCAGGCATAGAGGACGCTAGGAAGAAGAAGGGCAGAGACGCCAGGAGACTCGAGGAAGCAACATGGGCAGTACAGAGTAAAGGTAACCAAGCCATGTAAAAGAACATAGATTAAAAGATATGGGTTAATTTAAGTTAAAAGAGATAGTTAGGAACAAGTCTAAGATAACAGCTGAACTTTCAAAATTAATAGTAAGTCTCTGTGTCATTATTGGGGAGCTGACGGTCCCAATGAAAAAGTCCGATTACAAATGGCATCTAATGTGGGGATATGTATTTCCACGTAAGCTTTAAAAAAGGTTCCAAACACACAAAAATGGAGCCAAATATGACTTCCTAGTCCCGTAGTCTCTCATGCAGGATGAGGTACAGAGAAACCTCTCCTGGCCACTGCCTGCAGGCTTGAGTTGCCAGCATGCCTTGAGCTAAGCTGCGTGAAGGTTTAAGGTTTGCTCCTGCAGACAGAAAAGGTATACACAGTAAAGCAGGTTCAGATGGAAAAAACCTCTGAACAGTTACAACGTGTTTAACAATGTGTGTAGGCTTAAGGGGAAAAAAAAAGAAAAAGAAAGAAAGAAAGAAAGAAAGAAAGAAAGAAAGAAAGAAAGAAAGAAAGAAAGAAAGAAAGAAAGAAAGAGGATATAGACAGTCATAAAAAGTAGTTTAAAAATAATAAAGTCTTTAAAAAGAGAAGTTTAAAAAAAAAAGAATAAGCCATGTAAGAATGGGAAATATTATAACACAGGGAGTTTGGACCTTACATAGCACTTTGTTAATTTTGAATTTTTTGAATGACAATGAACAGACAACAGCTGCTGAGAGTCATTGGATTGTAAAAGGGAGTGCTGAATTAAACCAGCCTACATACTTTAGGAATGCCTTAACTCTAAAATGGAAGTTGAAAAATGTATTACATTGGGGAAGAGGTTATGCTTTTGTTTCCAAGGAAATGAAAGGCTGTGGATGCCTTCCAGGATAATAGATGACCAGGGGAGACCTCCTGAGTATCTTTGCTACAGACATGGGGGAGGAAGCCAAAAGAGACTGACTATAGGACAGGTGACCTGTAAAGCTAATCCCTCTGCATGGGAACAGCTCAAAGACTAGATAAGACATGATAAATCTTGTTAGCTAGAGTCCTTATAACTTTATTATTACATGCCATCCTTTCAAATGGATAGAAATTTATATTACAGTTTGGTTATGCAGTCCAAACAAACTTATAGAATTGACAGATGCCTTTTACCTACACAAACATAGAACAAAAAATCATCTTTAACTGGCTTGTGCACACCACATATTTCATACTTGTGGTAATGCAGATATGCACGGTGCCTTTAAAAGTCTGTGTTTTTTTTCAGAGCAAGGGGACCATACACCAATGAAAACAGGTGGCCCAGTTGATCCAGACTCTCCGAGTGCCTCTGTTGCAGTTTCCTTGGAATTCTACATTCAGAACAGCTTCAAAGCCGCTGGCTGAGATGGTCTGACCTCACAGACTGTTCTAGTCAGGACTTGACCATTATCCTAATTGTCTCAGGGTCCCCCAAAGATGCCACTGCCCCTAAACAACAGGAAGCGTCTAGAGAACAGGACACCCACATTATCAAGAGGCGGGATAGATGATTTTTGGTCATTCAGTGGGTTATGGATATTTGTCATCATCTAGAGGGGTTGGTTACAAGTTGTTTTTAGTCATGGTCAGGGAGGAAACTAAGCAAAGTAGATTAGATTCAGGGACCTTGTTCTGAAAAGAAAAAGAGGATACAGAAATGATGGAATAAAAGGGTAGATTATTGAATCTACTTTTAAACTAAAACAGTAACTACTAGTCTTAAATATTTTACATTGGTGTGGATTTTTGTATACTGATACAAACTTAAGGTTATTTTTGTTATAGTGTATATGTTTCTACTCTTGTTTAAGGTATTTTTGTACATTGATAGAAATTTAAGGTTATTTTTGTTAGAACATACTATACATACATTTCTACTCTTGTTTAAGGTATTATACCTATGCAGCTCATTTAACAATGCAATGTAAATTTCCAGACTTTGAAAGTTATTATTACAAACTATTAGGATAATTATGAAATGCAGGTTACTAGTTAGTCACCTATAACAATCAAACTTGTAGTCATGTAAGGTATGTTTACAAGGTCAAACAGAGATAAAATTTAGACAGATAGGTAGTCTTCAAACACTTCAGAGATATACAGAATATGGCATTTAAGATGTTTTAATACATAAGGCTTTTCATGACAGTGAGAAATGTTTGCTCCTGGCAGCACCAATCTACTTCAGAGAAGATGACAGGCATAAAAAAAAACTCCATATGGAGTTTGCTTTCTTTGTGGCAAAAGTTAGCCACTGGGCAAGAAACTGCCCTTGCCTCAACTGCTGACAGTATACTGCCCAAATTAGACAAGCAGGACACAAAAAAGTGACTGCTGAACTTTTCCAAGACAGGGTAGCACAGTTCTTCAAAAATGTCCTGCTTCACAGAAAAGTCTGTCAGATATTCTAGGTCAGTAGACTGAAGATGGATGTCCCAGTGCTACAGAGGAACTTTAGGGTGACTCTCCAGGCAACCAAATGTCTCCATTGTTTCTATAGTTTTGGAAGTTGTTTGCTCTGCACTTCCTGTTTACTTAAGAATATTTTATCCTTCTCAGGTCTCTGATGGAGTTGAACACCAGATAGTTATAGTTACAGTTTTGTTTGTTACCAAATTTAAAAAAAAAAAAAAAAAAACTTTACAAAGAGATGTAAAATGTATAAAGTTAAGAGACGCCGGGCGTTGGTGGCGCACGCCTTTAATCCCAGCACTCGGGAGGCAGAGGCAGGCGGATCTCTGTGAGTTTGAGGCCAGCCTGGGCTACCAAGTGAGCTCCAGGAAAGGCGCAAAGCTACACAGAGAAACCCTGTCTCGAAAAACCAAAAAAAAAAAAAAAAGAGAGACATAAAAGCTCAAGTTGTTTATCTAGAAAAATGTTTTAAGGTCTAAAAAGATATTTTTGGATTGGTAATACAAGCTATGATAAAAAAGCAAATTAGGTACAAAACTTTTGACTCTCCAAGATAGGACAGATAATTCAGTACTTTCTCAGAATTTGCTAAATACAAATGGACTGGATACTATAAATGTAATTCTTACCTGATAATTGTTTTTACTGTATATAGTTTTACTGTGTTAGAATTAAAATTTTTCCTTTTTATACAGACAAAAAGGGGGAAATGCTGTAGAATAATCTTTTTGTACACTGTGAAGATGTGTCACTCTGACTGGTTTAATAAAAAGCTGAATGGCCAATAACTAGGCAAGATTTCCAGGCAGAGGATGCTGGGAAGAAGAAGGGCAGAGACACCAGGAGATGCGATGAAGCAGCATGGGTAGTACAGAGTAAAGGTAACCGAGCCATGTAAAAGAATGTAGATTAAAAGATATGGGTTAATTTAAGTTAAAAGGGCTAGTTAGAAACAAGCCTAAGCTAAGGCCTAGCTTTCATAATTTATAGTAAGTCTCCCTGTCATTAATGAGGAGCTGATGGTCGCAATGAAAAAGTTTAACTACATAGCTCTGTGAAGTTAAGTCGAATGACTTATCTTAGCCAGTGTGAGACACAGGATGGGAAGGAAAGTTGGAAAGGGTTGGTGGAGGTCTTAAAAGACCATCAAGGGGTTTAACTCCTATTCTATTTGTTTCCAAACCTGACTACTCACCAAATGAAGAGGTAGAGCTTCTAGAAAATATTCAATATATACAACTCCCAGACTGAGACATCTGGTAGATATTAAGTGGGAAAGAAAGCTAAGGTTTAACCCAAAAGTAAAAACATTAAATGGGGTGGGGGGGAAGGAGTGACTGAAAACAGGATTCCAGATAAAAGTACAAAATAAAGTTACCAGAAAGTAGCTACAATGAAGAAAATGGCCAGAGTTCAGGATTTTGCTCAAGATCCAGCACGAAGCTGAGAGGAATAGTTTATACTTATACTCCCAGATGATGTAGAAGCATTGAAATGAGTTCATACCGAAAGAAACCAAATAGCCAAAGCAAGCCAAGGAGAAAGAGCAATGCTGGAAACATCACAACAGCTGACCCCAAACTATACGACACAGTCATGGAGGGGGGCAGCAGGGCAGAAGCTATAAGGAAACTTGTTACTTCGTAAGCTAATAAAAATAAAAGAAAAACAGCATGTAAACTGGCTTGGTGGCATACTCCTATAATCCCAGCACTTGAAAGGTGGAGGCAAAGAGAGATCAAGAGTTTAGGTCATTCTCTGCTACACACTGGGTCCCAGGCCAACAAACAAACAAAACACTCACTGGTATAAAAACAGACACGCAGACCAATAGAACAGAAAATCCAAAAAGAAATTCACATAGCTACAGTAATGTGGTTTTGATAGTGTCTAAAATATACACTGAAGAAAAGCTAAGCCAACCTCTTCAGCAAATGGTGTTGGGACAACTGGATAAACACATGTAAAAGAATCAAAGTAGATCCTACAGCTCACTGTGTTTAAAAAAGGGGGGGGGGAAGCCGGGCTTTACTTTGTTCTTTACCTGTATCTATGACTCTTAGCAAATTTCTCTGTGCCTTGACTTCCCCATCTAGATTCTAGTTGCAAAACTGGTATAATATTATGTTACTATCGTTATTTTAAAGTCAAATAAATGGTATTTTGATAGACCCTTCTGCATTTGTACTGCTCCTAACAATATGGGTGCTGCTTAATAATGTATGAAGGTACTTATATTGTCATTGTTAATTATGTAACTATTAAGTATATATGAAACCAGACTGTCACTTACAGCAGCAGATACTCAAAATCTTACTTTCACCCTCAGAATTATCTCATCAATGTAAGACTACTTACTATATGTTTCATTATGTTTTCTTAGGGATATCTGCAAGATGCTACACCACATGAAATTTGGTCAGACAGGAGGAGTAAGTTTAATGTGCGGAATATTGTGAATACATGATAAGCATTCATAAATCAAAAAATTCTGAGTACTCACACTAGATTTTTGCTCATTTTGGGTTAGGTAAGCTCTATAGGTTAAGTCAATGCAAATACTGCAAAATTAAAAAAAAAAAAGGTCTGAAACATTTTTTTGGCCCAACATTTTGGATGAGGGATTTTTGATGTGTAATGTAGCATATATTCGAAAATTATGAAGGAACTTGGAGTGGTGGCACATGATGCTCACTATAACGCTTGGGATGTGAAGGTAGGAGGATTAGGAGTCATTTTGATATACATAGAGAATTCAAGGCTTGTTTGGGCTACTTGAGATCCTATCTCAGAAAGAAAAAACAAAAAATTAGGAAAAGAATATGGAAATTTTGAAGGGTACAGATGTTAAGTATTTTCTGCACAAATAACTAAGGATGTGAGGTGATACATATTCTAATTACCCTGAGTTGGTCATTTTACAATTGATGCAAATCTTATATACCGTACACATACAGAATTTAAAATTTTAAAATAAAGAATAGCAATGAGACGAGCCAGGTGTGGTTGGTCATGTCCTTAATCTCAGTTCTGCCAGAAGGAAAGGCAGGTAGATCTTGGCGAGTTCAAGGGCAGCCTGGTCTATATAGTGAATTGCAGACCAGCCAGGGATACAGAGTGAGACCCTATCTCACTCTGATAAAAATAAAATAAGAAGAAAAAAAAATCATAATTTAATAGTAGATACCAAAGAGCATAAATTTATTCAAAACTAGGGTTTCAAAACTATCACAATTGCCTAATAGGTCATTTCACACATGAAAATCGCAACTTCAAATGTCAACAAATTGGCATAATTCTCACTAGAAATGGCATGAAACCTACACTTTACTATTAAAGTATAATGGGTAAAGATGAAGCTTGGGTTTTAAATGAAATACTTGAATCGCACTTGATATTCCCAGAATTGTTTTCCTCAAGATGAAAAGAACAAAGAAAAATGCATTAAAAGATTAACTTGCTGAAAGGAAATCTCATTCTGTTTATGATAAAATACAGTGACTTCTACAAAACCTACAGAGGGCTGAGGGTGAGGTTCAGTGGAGGAGTCCTGGCCTAATGTGCCTGGGGCCTTTTGTCTGATCCCCAGCACTGCAAAAGTTTTAAAAATTAAAAAATAATAAGACACCTATGGAAAACTTGACATATTAATCTTGCTCCTTTCTGAAGAAAATCTTCAAACAAAGCAACTATGGAAACAGACACTGATCTTCAGGGCCTAAGGCAGTGACATGTGTCAATCGTATTTCCATTTGTATCTTGGACCTAAGAAGTTATAATTTTTTTCTTCCTAGTAATAATATCCTTTTAAAATGTAAAAGAAAACATGTTGCTTTTTTTAAAATCACAACTCAAAATCATGTACTAGCAACTGTTTCCCCTTAGCCTTCAAAATGATAACCATGACATCTCTATAGGGTTCTCAAAACTTCTGATGTTGAAACTATTGCTATATAATAATGATATGAATATTGGACAAAGTTAAACAATTTGTGCTTTTAACCTTAAAAGGATGAGTGAAACTGATTTTTTAGTTTAAAGTTATGGTAAGACTACCTCTATAAGTCACAATAGTGTTCATGGTTAAGACGTACAATTCCACCTTTAATTGCAAGCCAGTGTCTTTACCAGACCCCTCAGAGTAAGGCACTGAAACTCTTAATAGAGGACAATGTATATTTACTTCAAGACTACACACTAGAGCAAAGGCATTCTAAATTATTACTTATAAAACTATGTTCCTCCATTAATCTTTGAGACAATATTTCACTCACTTTGAAAATAAAATTAGAATGAAAATAAACTACTACTATATAATATAACTAAATATTAAATGCAAAATGAATCACAGATTTGAGTAGTTTAACTTGCTAAGGATATATCTACCAGATTAAGAAGAATTAATGTAACATACATGGAAGCTAATGACAGAATACCTATTATTAATTCATAATTCAGAATGTTGTGGAGAAAAAGCTATCACATTTTTCTGTGACAATAATGATATTTGCAATGCTTATAAAGTTGGGAAGAGGAGGGCAAGAACTGGGAAAGGCCAACAAGTCATGTCAGGGCCCTCTCACTGCTGTAAGTCAAGAGAATCCATGGTCCATCTTAGGGTAGCACCAAAGGTCTCGGTTTAAAGGAGAGATGTTTCTGGGGATATATTCATAAATACTATGTATTCAGAAAAGAAAGAATGGCATTAAGGGCTTTTAAAATATATCAAAAAATGACTTTAGCTGACAGGCCTTGGCAATCTCCTACCCCAATTTTCTTCTAATCTCACAGATGAGGCACAAGTCTAAAAAGACAAGACAATCTGTTCAAGGTCACACATACCTACACAGAAAAAAGGTTCACATTTTGGTGTTAAGAATCATTCCTGGGCTAGAGAGATGGCTCAGCCATTAAAGGTTCCCCCCACCAAAAAAGAAAACAAATAAGAAAAATTCTTTTAGGACATGGTTTCTAAGTGTAGAAGGAAAATGTGATGGACTAAACTCAAGCCCGGTTTAAATGAGGCTATTAGGGCAGTGCAGTATTAACCACACGCCCAGGATCAAGTCCTGGAAGATCAAAGTAAGAGACTGAGACTGAATGGAATAACGACACAAATCACCATGAAAGCACACAGTGATCACCAGGCTCCCAGTCTCAGTCTCAAAGGTGTTATGTGTTCACCTGTGAACTGTGCTGGGCAGAAAACATTGCAGGAGAGGAAAGCAGGCCCAGGGAAGGCAGGAAGTCCTGCAGCCAGGAGACCAGAAAAGATTCCCAAAGCTTATTATGTCTGTTTACATTCAGGGTCAAAGTAAGTATTAAAAATTAAAAATTATGAATAAATTTCAAGGCAAAACATTTCGAAGTTTCTTAACCTCCTGTTCTTTATTCTTACCAGATTCTGATACCAAGAATCAATGGCTAGCAGTTAAGGCATTTTACGATGTCTTATGATGCAGATCAGAGAAGGGTCACTGTAGAGAATAACATAATGGGGAAAGAAAACGATCTAGTCTCCTTAAAATAGTTTTTTTTTTTTTTAAAAAAAAACTTAAATAAGGTTTTTGAATGCCACTTTTTTAAAGAGCAAAACTTCTGCTCTTCTCAGACAGGCATCAACTATCTCAAAACGATCTATCCAAGGAGCAAAGCTCAGATGCATGGATTCTTCAACAAGGGATGAATGGACACATAAACAGGTGGACTGCCCAACTGACAGTGTGTAGTTACACTTGTGACTCACCATCTTCTTCCTCTTGTCTTGTTCTGTGGGTGGTTCTTCATCTTCTGTGACTTTTGGTTCTTCATGATGAGACATCAACATACAACTACAAAGAAAAAGAATACCAGACTTGAAGTAAAACTTGTCTACACACACTGAAAAGCACTCAAAATTACCAAGAACACGAATGCTTCTTTGTAACAAATGAGGTGGAGTAGAGCAGATAAATAAGATTTGAAAGTTTTTGTTTGTTTGTTTGTTTTTAGGCTGGGGAGCTGGTTCAGTCAATAGTGTTTGCTGCATAAGCATGAGGACCTGAGTTTGATGGGCACAGCAGCACACTTGCAAACCCAGCACTGCCTAGGTGGTGACAGAAGGACCCCTGGGCTGGCTAAGTCGGTGAGCTCTAGGTTCAGCGAGGGACACTGTCTCAAGAACTGAGGTAGGGAGCAATTAGGGACAACACCCAACACTGACCTCTTGCTTCCACACCCACCTGTAAACACACATACATCAAAAGTTTTCTTCATTATATATGTTAAAAAAAAAAACCCATCATTTTAAAATAGGTCACAACAAAGGGAATTTTGGAACATTTAACTTGGGCATTTAATTCAGTAAATTACAAAGAACTTGGGAAAACAAGACAGGAAAATCAGTATCCTAAGATTAACTGGAGCTACACAAGGGTGGGAAAAACCCAAAATATATACAACACATGATAAATTTTTAAAAGATTATTTGTAGGAAGCTTTTGAACCAAGTATCACTTAAAAACTGAGTAATTTATAGCTTTCTCTTTTAAAATTTATTTATTTATTATTTTTTTTTATGTGTACTGGTATCAGAGCCCCTGGAACTGGAGTTACAGATAGTTGTGAGCTGCTATGTAGGTGCTGGGAATTGAACCTGGGTCCTCCTGAAGAGCAGCCAGGGCTCTTAACCACTGAGCCATCTCTCCAGCCCCTAAATAGTGTTGTTGTTGTTTTTTTAAAGACTTACTTATTTATGTATGTGAGTACTCTATTTGCATGTATGCCTGCATGACAGAGGAGGGCATCTGATGGTTGTGAGCCACCAGGTGGTGGCTAGGAATTGAACCCAGGTCCTCCGGAAGAGCAGCCAGTGCTCTTAACCACTGACCCCTCTATCTAGCACAAAAGTTGAATAATTTATATCTTTCTAAAACAAAACAAAACCCAGCCCTCAAGACTTACACTTAAACTACTTCCTCAAACACTTGTGCATCTGCAGACTATACACACAGTGACTTCAGCAGAGGCATCACCCAAACACTACTGATTATGGAACAATCCACTTCATGTTCCAAATGAAATTACTGTGCTAGAAGAAACTTGTCCCCAGTGGCACCAGTAGCTTCAGGACAGTTAGAAATCATTTTATTTTGATTATCTGCACCACTGCTCTCCACCATTAGCAGAGGTAATAGAAACACAGTTTCCTGTTTATCCGACACTCATTAGAGAGACACAAGAAATGAATACTGTCTAGTGAATCACCATCAATGGAACAAACCCCACAATTTCCTAATTTTGAACATAAGAACTCAGAAATTTAGCAGAGCTATAAGTTTCTAACCAAAAGACTATGGCAAAGAAGGTTTGGTTTCTCTTGATGTTCTACACCAAATCAACGGGAAGGGCAATTCCAAAGTTAACATACAAAAATTAATTTAGGATGTAAACCAGCTGCTAATATCAGAAACTTAGTCAGGCTCCCTGTCACAGGAGACTTGGTGGGTGTCCTTCTCCACAATTAAAAATAACGCCTTCTGGGAATACTGCAGCTAGTCCAGTCAGTGCACGCTTGTGCAGTCCCACAGCAGGCACCTTGTGCTGACAAATTCTGAAAACAAGGAAGATCTTGGCCTTCAACTCACTCATGGCCTTGGTCTTTCTGAAGCTGCAATGCTGTCTGCTGAGACCACAGAGCATACATAGTACAGTGGCTGGCTAATGCTCCAGCACAAGGTAAGAAAACACACTATACCAACTCAAAATAAAGTGAAAGGTCTTAAGAAAACCTAGATCCCAGTCTAAGTTTTAGAAGTGAGTAAGGGATGTTTCCTTCCATTATTTATTTTATGCCAACTAGACTTCCAATATTGGTCTCTACAGAAACACTTTTTTGTCTCAAATTCTTCTGCACCACAAAACATGTTAGTTTGTTGCTTCTGCTTCTCTCTCCTGCTTCTGTGGCTTCTCCTCCTCCTCTTCTTAAAAGGTTTATTTTTTATTTATGTGTGAGTACGTGCCACATAAGTACAGAGCCTGTGGAGGCCAGAAGAGGGTATCAGATTCACCTGCAGCTGGAGTTACATGCAGCTGTGAGTGGTCTCATGCGCTTGCTTAGAACTAAACTCAGGTCCTCTGGAAGAACAGCAAGTGCTCTTAACCAAGAGCCACATCTCCAGGCTTGTTACTTACATAGTAAAAGTGTTCTACTCTGCCTTCATTGATGCTAAAGGATTTAGCACAATGAAGAATCTGTGTGTGTGTGCATACACATGCATGACATATATATATTCCCTTTTCCTTTAATAACCCAAAACTACCTAAAGAACGGAGTATGTTTACTTTACATTTCTGCAAATTATACTCATTTAGGTCTGAAAAAGGTGTAAAACTACTCTTTTTTTCTGACTCAGGATTACTTACGTATGATATGCAACTTCTCTACAATTGAGCTATATATATCACCAGCCCAAAAAAACAAAAAGTTTTACTGAAAAGCACAAAGTTGAAACTATCTTAAGAAAAGTTCCACTGAAAGTGACATCTCATTTTGTTCACAAAGATTCAAGAAAGGCAGTCACATTTTAATTGAAATGCAGAGACTAGATTTCTAATAAGTTAAAATATATGAAGGCTTTGAATCCAAAAATAGTTATAGTAATAAAATGTTATCAATAATTGTTTAAAATAACAATGATTGTCTTGTGAATACATATAGCCACTCCTCCATTACATACTTGCGCAGAAATTACTGAATACCTCTAGGTGCTAGGGTGCTAAATCAGAATCTCTCTCAACAAAAAACTCCAAAGGGTCAAACACAACTAACAAATGTTGGTAAGAAACACCAAGTCCTTTTAAGTCCTTTCTGTTTAGTTAAAGAGTACCTGCAGTAACATGTTTCAGCAAATCTATAAAAATTCTACCCTAAGTCATCCTGTTAATTTCCAGTGAGAAAAGCATGACTTTACAAACATTAGTTAAGGGAAACTATACTATATTCCCTAACTTTATGAATCTTTATTCAATTGGTCACCCTGGTTAACCACCCTCTTATCAGCTTTAGCTGGTGCCCTCATTATTCTTCTTTTAGCCCTGACTTGTGGACCTTGTATCATAAATGCCTTAATCAGGTTTATTAAGGCATGGATCTCCATGGTCCAACTGATGGCATTTTTTTTTTTTTTTTTTTTTTTGAGACAGGGTTTCTCTGTGTAGCTTTGCGCCTTTCCTGCATCTCGCTCTATAGACCAGGCTGGCCTCGAACTCACAGAGATCTACCTGCCTCTGCCTCCCGAGTGCTGGGATTAAAGGCGTGCGCCACCACTGCCCAGCCAATTGATGGCTTTAAAGCAACAATACAAACCTGTAAACCTGGAAGAAATAATTCCAGGATTTGAGAAGATGGGGAATGAGAGGTCCAGGCAAATATGACAGGCCCCTAATAACTGGGTTAAGAACTAGGTCTCAGTTCACAAACAAAGGGCAATCAATCACCAATACCCCTGACAGTTAGGATGAGGAGAACTGCTCTTAGACCTGGGCCAACTCCCCTTGCCCTCCCCAGGTACCTCAAGGCAATAACCAAATAAGGACAAGGCCTGGGATCCGTCCAGACTTGCCCAAGAATGGAAAAGCTATAGCCTTAGCCCACACCTGATAGCCCTAACCAATTAGAAATGTACTAATGTGATTGCCACTAAGTAGAATGATAACACTGCTTTTAGAATTCCTTTAGTTGTGTATAAAAGAGCCTGCAAGCTTCTCTCGGGGCCACCATTTTTGCCTTTGTGTTGGATGCGTGGCCCTAGCATGCTGGTACCTTCTTGAGATAATAAACACTCTTGCTCATTGCATACATGGATGGTGGTCTTTTGGGGACTTCTCCAGGACCCTAACACATTCATTGAGTGTCCCTTTAACTTTTCCTAGCCTAAATGAACTTTTCCATACCTCAGAGTACCAAATTTAGATGCTTCAGATTTAACCTAGGGAAATAGTCTAAAGAAAATAGCCTTGAATTCAAGGCAGGAATCTGGACAGGAGCTGAAGCAGAGGCCCTAGAGGGGTGCTACTTACTATCTTTCTTCCCATGGCTTGCTTGGCCTGCTGAACAACCCAGAACCATGTGCCCAGAGGTGGCAGCCCCAGTGGTCTGGGCCCTTCTACATCAAACATTAATTAAGAAAATGCCACCCAGATTGCCTGCAGGGAAATCTGATGGAAGCATTTTCTCAACTGAAGTTCCTGCTTCCCTGATGACCCTAGCTGTGTCAAGTTCACAAAAAACTAACAGCACAAATTACCTCACGTAAGACTGAACTGGAAGCATTATTAATGGTCATGTCACATAACCACCCTTCTCCTTTTCATTTAATTTTGTTGCTGTACTGGAGATATAACTCAGAGGGGCAAGCATGCTAGGCAAGAGTTCAACCACTGAGCACCACCTTTACGCTTCATCCTTCTTACAGAACCTGAATCTGTCCGGCTTCACTCTGCTTCCATGCCATCATGAACTTCTGAAATGGCAAGTTCCAGCCCCAGAGTCAGTGCTCAACAAAAAAATGACAATCCTATTCCCCTAGTCAATGATGGCTCATAAGAGGGGCATGTCTATGGAATTCTGGTCAATTAGATAAAAGGGACAAAATCTTTGAAATGGTTTCTGGCAAAGGTTTACTTCAATCATCAAAAAAGACATGGAGAGGAGAGTGTCTGCCCCTAGTACTGTCATGTAACTTCTGGAGCTACTTTCTGCCCATGCAGAAAATAGCCTGAAGATTAAACATGCTGAGGGACAGAGTGGAGAGAACCTGGATCTATGATGCTGTTGGCAAGGTCACCTTAACTAATGCTGGAGCTTCTTGCCTATGAGCATACTGTTGTCAGAGAGAGCCAAGACCTTGTTAAAGCTTAAGTTCTATTACAGTTCCTTATATAAATACCTTATGAAAAGTGTAAGAAAACAAAACCAAAACCAAAACTGTTTCCTTCTCCTAGTAAACCTATTCCTCTCTACTTGAAAACAACAGCATGCAGCAAGGGCTTTTTTTTTTTGCACTTTTTGCACTTTAGCACTCACAGCTAAGTCTTTCATCCATGTCTCTCTCTCTACATACACACACACACACACACACACACACACCCCTTTAAGCTTTGCTATTTAAAATTCCTTTTTCTTATGCATTGTCTCAAATCCTCTTATGGTCCGAATAAAAGTTAACTAAGTGAAGGTAGTACATTAGCAATTCAGAGGATGTGCCAACGAGGAGCAGAGAAGAGGCAAAAGGAATTCAAGAGGCAGGTCTTCTCAAACAGGCCAAAGCCAAGGACATGACACACACCAAGACATGAGATTTCGAGTCAACCTACAAGTATAGAAGCCTATGGCATATCTAGGGTTTGGTGGGCAATCCATGGAAAAGCCATGCAAGAACAAGCTGTGCAAAGTATTAGGAGTCAGCATAAAATATCGTCCAACAACTTGATCTGTTTAACCTGGGCTTTGATTTTATGAAGCAGAAGGGCACAGCTGAGTAGAAAAGCTGGAGAGAGACCTCCCAGGAAGACTAAAGACAGAATTCAGGACAGCAGACAGTGGTAACTGCAGGATCAGGAAATGGTTTGTTGCTCATTATTTTTGCTGTTGCTGTTATGTATGTAGTTTCCACTCTTTTCCCTTCTGAAAGGCCATCTGGTGAGTCCAATGAATCAAATGAAGAAAAAAATCATTACAAAAGTCTAAATTTTACTTGTTTCAAATATGACTACTTCCTTTATAGCTGTGTTTTGTACTCTACAGCTATAAAAAATTTATGAGTCTTTTCTAATCAAGTTCACTGCTTCCTAAAATGCTAACTAAATTCTCTTCCTTTTTACTTCCCAAACTTTGTCAAGAGATTATCAATTTCTCTTCCCAGTGTTTCTGAAAACAAAATATTACATAAAAAAGGAAAAAGAAAGCATGCTATACAGATTATCAACACACAAGTCTCTCGTCTCACTAACATGCTGCTCTGGTCTGATGAAGAAACTCTAACTGAAAAATAAGCAATAAACAGATACAGATTCATAACTCTCAAGATGAAACTCTCCTGAAGGGATCTATTTCCTGAACATTCTCAAGCAATGTTGTTATATTAATTTTAGCCAACCATTAAGTATTCATTAACCTTAGAATATGAACTTTTTAATAGATAAAATAAAATATGGGATCATTAGAAGAACACATATGAACTCACTGCCATTTTTCCAAACAAAATATACTGAAATTTTAAAAGGCCTAAACAAATGTCATTAGACTATATTAAGACACAGAGATAAAAAGAGGCTAGAAACAGCAACTAAAACAATAATGTGCGTACCATCCAATTATAAATACCTGCTGGCCCTCCTCAACTGCTCCTGCCACCCTCCTCCAAAGTTCACCTCAAATTCAGCTCAGTATTGCTCGCCAAGACAGTATGATTTACTTGTAACAGCTACCTAAGTTGTTTTTCTGCCTCTGGCTCAATTTCTACAGGTCATATGAATCTCATTATAAACCTGATCATGTCATGTCTTAAGGTATTTTTCTACCCTTCAAGACTCCAAAGCCAGAACCACAGGGCATACACTGCCACACTTGGAACGCAGCCTGACCCCTCCTTGAATTACATTTGCGTAAGCAGCAACAGATTAATTCCTTAAATCCCTCTTTTTATAAATCGGAAGCTTAGCTGAGTGGGGTCTTGTCCTGAGGGCACCACTGCTTCTATTCTATTTTGAACAAAGTCTTTCAACACAAACCTTGGCTCAAACATTCAATTTCCTGGTGCTCTTTTCGTTGGATTCTGCCGCAGTCCAGCTGCATGACTGCAAATGAGCAGTTCAGGAGCTAGGCGAGGGGTCTTGTGTCTTACGTCATCAGTGTGTGCGAAGCGCGGAGTGGTTACGCAATCCGCGCACGCAGTGGCGTAGCTCGCCTTAAAGAGCCAGACATAGACCCCACCCCCTCTCTTTTTCTGTTCTCTCTGCCCCCCTATCTCTATCTCCTCCCTCTCTCTGCTCTCTGCACGTGCTTTCCCCCAGGCCTGGTTCTTTTGTGCCCCCCTTTCCTCCTGATACTGAGTTTTGTCGTGCCTCATGACTTTTCCACGCGGTAACCAATGCCACATATAATTTATAAAACCATCTTTCCTCCCCAAACTTTTTTTTTTTTTTTTTTTTTTGCCCTGCATGCTCTTCTTCATTGTAGACCTGCATAAGAGTGAATAGTAATAACCACGTGATAGAGTCAACTGAAATCTCCTGTGCCAACTACATTAGTCCAAAGCTTTTCAATTTAGCCTCAGGTAGATTTTTACAAGGGCAAAAAGCAACTACACTCTTTGCCAGACACCACAAGAATGGCCTCTAGCTTAGTTTCTAATACCACTCCCTCTGAAACTCTTTGGAGCTGAGCTTCCACAGTTCACATTGCTCTCCGCACCCATCTCCCAGATCCTACTAGTGCTAGTCTGTCTGTTAAACTCCACTTACAGTGTTAGACTGCTTCCCTGGGCCAAATTTCCAAAGTCTTCCACACTCCTCCAAAAACCCAGCATGATCAAGTCTACCATAACAGTAGTCCACTCCCTGGTACCAACTTCTTACTTTGTGTTTTGTCATGACCATGGCGATTTGTGAGAGAAAACACTTAATTTGGGTTTGAGGTGCGAAGGGCTAGAGTCCACGACGACTATGGCAGAGAGCACAGCAGCAGGCAGGCAGGCATGGTGCCAGAGCAGAGCTCAGCGCTTACATCCTGATCCACAAGCACAAGGCAGAGCCAGACTGGGGCTGGCATGGGCTTTGGAGCCTCAAAGCCCATCCCTGGTCACAGACCTCCTTCAACAAGACCACACCTTCTGATCCTCCCCAAAGAGTTCCACCAACTAGGGACAAGTATTCAAAACACATGAGTCTGATTAAATATTTTAGGTGTGCAGTGAAGCTGTTTTTAGATGAGATCAGTTTCTGAATCATGAGCTGGGCAAAGCAAACCTCCCCCCTACATGGTTGGGCTTCTGCCAACACAGCAAACACACAGAAAAATGTTAAGCCAGAGAATTCATGCTCTATCTGCTTTTAAGTTGGGACTTAAAGATTTTTTCTGCTTTTAAACCTGGATGGACTAGAACTCAAAACTATCAGGTCTCCTAAGTCTCTAGCTTGCCACTATAAACCAGAGATGCCTCAACCTCTGTAATCAGATGAGCCAATTTCTTAAAATATTTTTACAGTTCTGTTTACTGTTTCTGTAGAGAACCCTAATATGTACACTACTTGCATAGGTGAAGAAAACTCTTTTCTTCTTTTGTTCTAATTCATTCTCAAGTGGTATTATAATTCAAATGTCAATGGAACCAGAAAGATGAGCTTCCTTTCAATGAACTGTTCAAATAAACATAAAAGGAAAGCTGGAAAGTAAGTCAGCCACTAAAGTGACTGTTGGATGCTTTTCATCTGCACTGTTCTGGAAGTCTACGGGCACAGATTACAGAGGAGGAGGACTTACCACAGACTCTGCAAACACACTAAGAGGCCAAACTCACACAAGCGGGGTAACTTGTGTCTCCATTATGTTCCTATACAACCCCGGGTAAAAGCCTCCACCTAGTAGTTCTGGGGAAGGGAAGCAGCAGTGAGTGATGGGCTCTGGCTCCCAGGAACACCAGCCCTCATGTCTAGCTTCCCTGTTTGGATTTCTAATGTAGGTTCCAGGGACTCAGCTCGGGTTGGCAAGCCTGGACAGCAGCACTTTCAGCTCCTAACTGGGCTGTTTCCTTCTAAAGCCAAAGTTGGGTTTTTTGTTTTTGTTTTTGTTTATGATGAATTTGGCATAAGGAATAAGAACTTTCTTGTCTTCTTATATATTATTTCTTGTTTTCTTATATTATAGACTTATATAAGATAAACTGGACAAGAACTTTCTGGTCTTCTTATAGATTATTTCTTGTTTTCATTTCGTATATGTGTGTATGTATACATATATATATAATATTCATATAAAATAAACTGAGCAAGGGATATCTGAACATA
>CABHPH010111846.1:0-18435 GCA_902168325.1 Peromyscus nudipes
TTTTTTTTTGGTTTTTCGAGACAGGTTTCTCTGTGTAGCTTTGCGCCTTTCCTGGAACTCACTCTGTAGTCCAGGCTGGCCTGAACGAAACTAATCTTTGGGTGAAAGCCCACAGTTTTAGGGCAAGAGGCCATTGGGATGTGGTCAGCAAGGTGAGAGGAAGGTGAAGTGCCTTGCAACGGTAATGGGGAGAGAGAGAGAGAGAGAGAGAAAGAGAGAGAGAGAGAGAGAGAGAGAAAGACAGAGACAGAGACAGAGACAGAGACACAGAGAGAGACACACACAGAGAGAGACACACACACAGAGAGACAGGAGCTGACAGGCATCTGCTTCAGGTGCTTCAGGAGAGGAGGAGAGAACAGCCAGAGTCATGTGTTCTGACAAAGAGGGAGCTGTAAGTTATTCCTCTGAAACTGTGAGCAGTCCAATGTCAGGGCTGGAAAGCTCTGTGGCTGCAGTTTACAAGTTGAGAGACTGAGTAGAGAGCAGTTTGTAAACAATCTTGTTGACCATTCACAATACCAGGGTGGTTCCATGAATATAGTACAGAACCTTGCAGGTGTTTAGGAGTGCAGGACCAGGTGCTGGAGAGATGGCTCAGGGGTTAAGAGCACTGGCTGCTCTTCTAGAGGACCCGGGTTTGATTCCCAGAACCCGTGTGGTGGCTAACAACTGTCAGTAACTAGTTCTAGGGGATCTGACACCTTCTTCTGGCCTTCACAGGCACCAATCACACATAGACATGCAGAAAGAACACCTATACATGCATAAAATAAAAATAAAGATTTAAAAAAGAGAGTGGAGGGCCACACATGAGGCAGGCATCAGAGAAGGAACCAACCAGAAGGGATAGCGTGAGGGCGATGGGTGGGAGGAGCTGAAAAGCCACGCACTAGAAGACCTGATCGGGAACACCTGGCATGTGTTTATTCCATTTTGGAAATGAACACATGAATGCCAGGTTGCAAAGAAATGCTGTCTGAGAAGGACTTTCTGGTGGGTATGGGATACAGATGGCAGAGCGGCCTTCATTGGCAGCTGGAGGGTAAGTCTTGAGGGAGATCAGAGAGGCTGGATGATTGTAGGGGAAACTTTTCCCAAAGACTTCCGAGGGGTTTTGCTGTGTTCCTTGTGAACTCTGGTCCAGAAGGACAACAAAAACAAACAGGATAGTTGAAACTCCTAAGACATGTTAAGTGTAGGCAATGAACAGGCAGTAGCTGAATCGGTGAAAAGCAGTATATGTGTTAAAAGCAGACAAAGAACAGGCAAGTAGACACAGCCAGATTGTATGGAATATGTTCAGTACTAAACCAAGTGTGAGTGCTGAGCGTAGAAAGGGGCAGGAAGACTGAAGAACCTCTTGCCGTTCACACACTGAATATTACCTGGTCCATTTGGGGCACTCAGTGTTCATTAGATTCGAGGACTGTCCACTGGCCCCTCCTATTCCTGCTCACTTTGTGCTCTGCATAAGAGGTGAAGTACAGAGGAACTCAGTGGGAATCGCTTCTCTCTCTGATAAAGGAAGTGTGCCTCACTGGCAGATACTTTCTGTTTAACTGAGAACCATTTGGTAAATCTTGACTGTCAGTGCACAGCTTCATCATCTCCCAAGTAGGCTGCTGGGGAGAGGTCGGGCACATGAAGACTGCAAAATCCTAGCTGTGGGCAGTGCAGCCCTTCACAGCCCTTGACTTCTTGGTATTTCAATGTACCCTCTCTCTTTCTTGCCTTTGCTTTGTGTTGTAACAATCTGTCAAATGAGTATCTTCCCTGGGGCTGTGACTTCTGAGATGGAGAGCCTCATAGTGCACGGGCAGGCTACTACTGTATCAAAGTCATTCTCCATGTTACATGGCGGGCCAAGAGTCCCAGAAGAAGACACTGGCGTCAGGATAACTGTACACTTTTTTCCCTAAGAATATTTAGAAGATCAGAATGGGATCTTAGAGGAAGATAAAAGAGACATGCTATATGTTTTTATCCTTGTAACTACAAACAAGAAACCCAAGACTCATAAATAACGTAAAATAATTTGCTTGGTCGTTTGACTATTCTGACTCCGGCTTAATGCTTATTATTTTAAGCTACATTAGAAAGTAGCTTCCTTGGAAAATCATTAGTGTGAATCAGCAGTGCTGATAAAAATGATAAAGTTTTTATGAGGATAAAATTAACTTGAGCTCAAGCTTATATTTCACTTGATGAAAATGCGCAGCTCTTCTCTTCCACACAAACACTGAAGGCATAACATTAAAGATGTCTGTCACGTGCCAATTGGAGCCTGGCCTTTCTTTGTGTATGTTGCTCTGTTGCGCCTTATCAAAAGAATCCCATTTCACAGAGGCAAGTAGTTGTGGAACCAGTTCTCTGTAATGGTGTAGGCTATAGTCTCTGGATAAATCGTCATGGAACAGAGCATAGCCAGAAGGTCAGAGGCAAAGAAGTGAGACTCTTACCCACAGGTGATTTGGTGACAATGTATAGCAATTGCTCACGTTTCTTATGAACACAATAATAAAAGAGAATATCCGTATTTGCAACAGGGCATCAGTCTGGAACAAGACCTCCTCATTTGATGGGCTGGGCATTCTCTTGTCATTGTGCAAGCTGTACCAAGCAGATGAGCCCGATCTTAGCCTGGCACTGAGCCAAGCCTGGCTTCTTGGGCAACTCAGATCATTCTTCCTGCCTAGAGGTTGGCAGGCATCATTTTCCGAAAGGCTGGCACAAAGCTACTCCTTACACAGTCAAAAGCCTATTGACTAGTTCAACCATCCGAGGACCTGGCATTTGACTCCATCTGCTGATGTCAAAGATGGAGGTGGAAATACTTCACTCTCCATTGTATGGGCTGAAATGTTATAGTCTTCTTACCCTAATTTCATAGATAACTTTTCTACCAAGTCCTACATATGATCTCACTTGTATATGTATTATGGATTATTTTTACATTTTGGGACTCTAATTTTCAGTTTTATGTTTGGGGGACTTGAAGATGAGGTGTTTAGCAGATCATTACAATAGGTGCAAATTAGTCTCTAAAAATACCTGCTGCTGCCGCCGTGGGTTTCTATAGACACCATTTGAAACCAGGTAGTGTTACAGCAGCACCCTCCCTGCAGAATAATGAGACAGTTCTATTTCCACAGGAACTGCCAAGGCGCCTGTTTACTGCATAGTCTCAGGCTTCTCCCCAGTGTGTTTTCTGCCCAAGGCAAGATGAAATTTGCATGCTGCAGAAAATTAGCAACTGATGCACAGGTACACGGTGTGATGTCTACATGGTTTCTTCTCCAATTGTTTATAGCCTTAATGACGGTTTTACCTCCACTTCAGGGGTTTGGGGGAACTAATGAGACTTTCCAAATTTCCAAATAAAATCAAACAGGTTTTCCAAGAGAAGGCCAGAGTAGCACAAAGTAAATGTGTGGGGCGGGGGGTGGGGGGTAAGGGGGGGAGAGTGTGGGGGGGGTGTGCGCTCGTGTGTGCGTGCATGCATCGATATAACAGGTAGATGGGATAAAGGGCATGCTTCCCCTTTGACCTTTAGATCTTCGAGTAGCCCTGATAATCTTTCCTATCAATATAGATGCATTTAGCTAAAGGACTCCATGGAATCTCTGACAATTAAAAAAAAAAAGTCTATCATTTACTCCTCTCCAGTGGGGGTGGTTGATTCAAACCAGTTGGAAAGGTGACCTCTAGTGGACAATTGAGTTTATTCAATCAGTTTCAACTAGGAATAGGGTAACAAAACAAAAAGTCCCTCAAAGGTAAGATACGAATCTAATGACATCTCAAAGATGTCTTAAGAAACAATAATAATATAAGCACACAAGTCTTCAGTCGTGTTAGTAAAGAATTATGAAGTTTATAACATATGGATATGTCCAGAGTTTCAGGGCACTCTTGGATGCTTCTATAGTTGATATGGCCTTGGACCAGGCTTCAAAGAAGTATTTGGAGTTCAAGGTCATTTTGGCCACATAGCACAAAGGCAGCCTGGGCTCCCTAAGACCCTCTCACAAAACAAAACAACCATTTCTATGTTTGACTATATATTTTCCTTGGTCAACTGTTTCATACTTAAGGCCCTCTATTTCCTAATGCATACACTCAGGTGTGTAAGTACAGGTACATGTGTCATAGCATTCACGTGGAAGTCAGGGAACAACCTTGGGTCTTGGTCCTCGCCTTCCACCTCGTTTGAAACAAGGTCTCTCCTTCCTTGTTCTCCGTGGTGTACATCAGGCTGGCCCAGGTGCTTCCGAGGTCCACTCTGCACTTCTCATCTTGTTTTAGGAGCACTGAGATTACAGATGTAAGTTACCAAGACCAGCTTTTCCATGGGTTCCAGGAACCTGAACATACGCCCTCACGTTTCCATGGCAAACGCTTTGCCCACGGAGCCATCCTAGCCCTCAGTTACTATTTTATCACTAGGATGGGACATAATGATATATGATTAAAGTGTTAATATAGTCTCTAAGGGATTATTGAAACTCATCAATGGCCCTTAAAGATACTTTTTTTTTAAATGCAGGAGTACTGTTGAAACCCTTATTTACCATGGGATGGCACCCAAGAGTTTCTTCAGGAATGTTCTCTGTCAGCTCTCTAGGACCCCTTAAGTAACAACAAGGACTGATTTTGCAATCCTCCCCAGACTCCTGGCCTCACCTGATTTTAGCTTAGAACAAACACTAGTCTGAAAGTTTTTCCGATGTGTAACAACATTGCCTGAAACACATTTAATGATCTAATTAAGTTGCATAACTTAAAGCGACTGAACAAAGATGCTTCTCCGGACGTAGACTCTTATCTTCCGAGGATGTGAAAGTGTTGGTTAGGAAATGATATGCTTGGAACAGCTCTGGAAGGAAGGTGAGCTCAGAGGAGGGTGACATCAGTCATTCATGGACAGTTCTGAAGCATTCAAGTGAATCAGAATGTTAATGCCAACTCCTCTAAAATTCAAATTTAAACCAGTTCTCCTCTGAGAATGGCAAAGACAGACTTTCAGACACACAACCTGGGCCCCTATGATGCTCACTTGCAGAAACTTCAGGGCGTCTTCATTTTTACCAACGACGCCGAGGCCGAATTTAACAGCCTTTTTGAGGCTCAGCGTTCTGTGGATAATCCTGCTCTACTCTGAAATGTCTCCTCTCTCCTCCTGAGCTGACGCTACAGGAGGGGCTGGGTTGTTTTTATTCTCTGTATGGGTGTGGGTACCTGCATGTGCAGGGCAGAATTGATCTTCCTCAACTGCTTCCCACCTGATTGTTTGAGTCAGGGTCTCTCATAGAACCTGATGGTCACGGAAGAGGCTGGCCAGGGAGTAACCCTGGGGTCCTCCAGTCTTGTCTTCTGCAGGACTGGGACTGTGGCATCCAGGTTTCCAACCCCTCCCCTTCTGCCGAGGGATGCTGAGGACTGAACTCAGGCCCTCAAGATTGTATGGCAAACGCTTGGCCACCTGAGCCATCTCTCGAGCCTGTTTTCACTCTTGACATTAACCAATGAGAGGACATGCCAGACGAAGAGGCGCGCACTGCCGCGCCAGCACCTCCACCCGTCCTCTCCCTTCACTACTGTCACCGGGCGTGACCAGATGGGGTGAGCAGCCGAAGGCATCTGCTTTGCAGACGTCAGTGGAAGCACGCTGATGAGAGGGTAACGCTGCCCGGGACTCTCACAATCAAATGCTGTTTCCAGAGCACAGAAGAGATTTCTTTCGGGGAGCTGTCACCACACGTGCAGCAATCAGACTTTCAGCCCTATTTTTTGATGGCATAACTTTATAAAAATACCATTTAGAAAGAAACTTAAACCCACTACTCGCCTTGCTCCCCTGACTTGATAATTTCTTGCTTCTTGATTTAGTTTGCAGGGTTATAAAACATTGAGGGCTGGCAGCCTTACCCTCGCAAATTAAATATACTTCCCAAACCATAACAGATGACGTCACGTCTTGGTTTAAACCTTCAGTCATTTCCCGCAACACTTAGGATCGTATCCTAAACCCTAGCACTGAGTTCACCTCCAGTCTTCCTTGTTACATCTCTCTCTCTTTTTTTTTTCCCCCGAGACAGGGTGTCTCTGTAGCTTTGCACCTTTCCTGGAACTCACTTTGCAGACCAGGCTGGCCTCGAACTCAGAGATCCGCCTGCCTCTGCCTCCCGAATGCTGGGATTAAAGGCGTGCGCCACCACCGCCCAGCCCTTGTCACATCTCAAAATCTTGCTCACTCCTGCAGCTTGGATCCTAAACATCTGCCAAAGCTTTAAAGGCTTGGTTACCAGTTTGTAGCTCTTTGAAACTGAAGGATACTTTAGCACCTAATGGAAGGAAATGAGGTCCTTGGGAGGGAGCCCTTGAAGGGGGTATTAGGACCCTGGTCCCTTCCTGTCTCTATCCTTTTTGCATCCTGGGCACCAAGAGGTGAAAAGACCTCCTTTGCTTTGCCACCACAGGGCCAAGTAACCATACACTGAGCACTTTGAAAATGTTAGTAAAAGTAAACCTTTCTCTTTATCTGTTGATTTCCTCGGGTACTTTGTCAGAGTGATGCAAAGTGAACATACTCACCGTGCTGTAGGCCACTGGTGGCCCATGGATGCCCAGGAAAAGCCAGGCTTGGGCCTGCTCAGGGTCTTCACACAGGTTGCTTCTTACCCTGGACACTAGTCCCCCACCACCCACCATACAAGCCATTTTTACCGCTTTAAGCTGAAGTCTTTCCCTAGCCCCTATCTGAAATAAGGTTTTATTGGGTTTCTTCCTCAGAGCGCAGAACAACATGTAACTCATCAGTCGCTTAGGAGATGCATAGTGTTGAATTGCTTCACGAGACAGCCGAGTCCTACAGATCATATCTATCATCCTACATCTAGCAGTACCAGACATCCAGTAGGGATCAATGAATATCTGAATGAGCTAATGAACACAAATCCCAGGTAGCCAGCTGTTAGTACTGCAATGTAGCCAAGCTGTCCAAGTGGCTACTGGCTTGTCTGAACTCAGCCGAGGCTCACCTGGGAGCCAAGCGGCTGACTGCCAGCTTGGAACTAAGCCTGGGAGGCATTTTGGCCACAATTCCCTCTTCACTTTGAGCTGTGGTGATGGCAGGCTCTAGGGGGACCCCCTGACTTTACAGATCTACCTACCACAGGGCCAAGACTGACGGCATGAGCTGGAACTAAGGGCTAATAACTGTTTCCAGGATTTCAAGTAAGGCTAACAGTTACTAAGCTGCAGGAGCTGACTGCTCCCAATTTAATATCAAATTAGTAAGTAGAAAGAGACGGGTTATGAAGTCTTCCCCCTCCCCTCTCTGGTTTGCTACCTTATGGGATAGATATTTGGTTGCAAGGGATAACCTGGTAAAATAAGCAACTGACTTACTACTGCCAACTTGCATACCCTCCCAAAGCACACTGATAAATATATAAAGTCAATTCTCACCTTAAAGAATGATGAGGTACCCCAAGCGACTTTCTAATCAAGAGAATAGAGTGCCAGGAGACCAGTTTGAAGACAACCTGGGCTTGTGAAAGATGGATACTTTTATTTTTGCCTGCCGACTATGGAGGTTTTAGGGTACATTTTAAAAAGGAGATAAAAATAATAAAGAAAGAGAACAAATTGACTGCTAAAACCAAGGTAAAATCTACAGTTCAAGCTGTGGCTTTCCGTAAAATATTCTAGTGTGTTATAGAGAGCATGGCTTGTGTCTCTCTGATCCATATTCTCTTTCTTTACTTGGTGTGTGTGTGTGTGTGTGTGTGTGTGTGTGTGTGTGTGTACGCCCATGTCAAGTACGTTCCTTAATCACTCTCCGCCATAATTTTTGGGACAGTGGCTCTCACTGAACTGGGAGCTTGCTGATTCAGCTGGACTGGCTGGCCAGCAAGCCCCAGGGACCAGCCTGTCTCTCCCTCCAAGGGGCATGAATTATAAGAGAACACTGGCATGCATGATTTTTAAATCCAAGTTTTAGGGGGTCAGACTCAGGTCTTTATGCTTGTATGACAAGCACTTGACCCTCTGAGCCATCTCCCCAGCTCCCACATTCTCTCTGTAGAAAATGGTTTCTGCCCTCACCACAGCTCCACCAGAAAGAACTACTGAGGGTGGAGTCCTCACCCTCCAGGATGTGGCGACAGGTTAGACATGGATCTGAATTTGGTTCAGTGAGTGCAGACCTGGCTGGGTTGCCTAAAAGCTTTGTGGACTCTTTGTTAACATCAGTCCCCATGATCTCGGTTTGATGGCTACACATGGGGAGGGACTCGGGTTTTTTCCGGATGGTGAGTAGGTTAGAATCCTGTCTGTCTGTATGTGGCCCTGCTCAGCTCTGCTCCTGTTATCTTCTTTAGATAACACACTACAGGAAATCGATGTTGCTTGTACAAACAGGAGAGGTCCCAAATCCAGGCAAGAAATGCTCTAGAGGAAGGATTTAGTGCTCTGCTGTGACGGGCAGTCCAGTCATGCTTTGCTTTTAGTTAAGAATACCTTTCAGATTTCCAACTTACTAGAATATAGGAATCATGATAACAAATTCTTCTGAAAGACACTCTAGTCTTTCATTCTGAAAAAAAAAATGTGATGAAATATTGGAAGTCCATCATAAGATTTAATGCACACTCAGTTATTTTCTTATTTACAAATGACACAGTGATGGTGCTTTTCATTATTTTTAAATACCCTTTGTCTTAGTTATTTTCCTATTGCTGTGAGGAGACACCATGACCAAGGCATTTAATTTGGGGGTTCACAGTTCCGGAGAGCTAGTCCATGATCATGGGGGTGGGGAGTGTTGGGAGCAGGCGCTGACTGGTCATACTGTGTCTGATGTCAGAAAGGGAATGAGGAACACCGCTGGTCAGCTCCCTTTCTTCTTCTGATTCAGGCTGGGATCCGAACGCACGGAATGGTGTTCTTCACATTTAGAGTGGGTCTTCCTACCTCCATTAAACCCATCTAGAAACTGCCTCCCTGATATGTTGTCAAATGAGGAATAATTTGATTAGCCACCACAGTCTAGAAAAGAAAACAAGTCTTGATTTTGGGGCATGCAAATACCCATGCAAAGAAAGAATTTCCCTCAGAGCAAATGAAACTCAAGAGAGGACTGAGGGAGAGCACAGAGCTAACCTCTACCAAGCACCTCCCACTGGCAGCTCCTGAGTCTCGAGCTGGCCTTGCATCACCACCATTTTTTCTTGCTCTAACATTGGCACATCTCCCCATTCTGGAGTGTACGGCCCATCACCATAACCCCCCACTTGGGCTCGCCTGCCCCTCACTCTCCACACTCATTGGGTTAAATCCCACCAGGTACTCTGTGTCAGCTCTCAGGCTGACAGGGATGGCTAGAGAAAAGTGTACAGTCACACTAACGACTCTTTCTCTCAACTCACGGCTGCTACCTTCCACTTCGCCCTCGGGTATATTTCCCTAGTCCAATCACTCCATGGTCTCCTAGACAACCACAAAACTCTCTGAAAGAAAGAGCCGAGTCGGCCATTTCTCTCTGCCCTTTATTTTCCTTTGAATACTTGCCGACCAAGCTGTCCACAAGCAACTGCCATATACCTTCCTAAACCCCACATCAGCACATCATCTTCCTTGTGTCAGATTCTCCAGCAGGACTCAACCCCGTCAGCTTCTGAGGCTCCCAGCTTCCTCTAGTCCTTTCCTGAGGTAAAGGCCTCGTCTCTGTTGGCCCCTCCTCATTTCTCATACTCTTAATGCACAAGAACTTCCTGTCCAATATGGCCGCCACCAGCTACGTGTGCCTATTTAAGTTAAATCAAGTGAACCATTGTGTTCTTTGGCTGTACACGTCGCGTTTTAAGTGCTCCAGAGCTACATGGTTCTAGTGGCTGGGGGGCTGGACAATACAAGGAACATTTCTGTTTATCAGTGAGTGTCCTACAGGACATAGCTATACTAGATTATCTGAGGCGTGCGTGCGTGCGTGCGTGCGTGCGTGTGTGTGTGTGTGTGTGTGTGTGTGTGTGTGTGTGTCTCTCCTGGACATTTCTCTGAACTCCAGACCCCTTTTGACCCTACAGCCTACACCATTCCACTCACAGATCTCAAGCCTGACTTAGGTCTGTGAAGCTTAAAGCAGGCTCCCGGCCTCTCCTGACCTCTGACCCCCTCAAACTCCTGCCTTATATAGTCTTTCCCATTTCAAGGTAAGTTTCTGGTGCGGAGTGAGAATCATCCTGGACTCTTCCCTGCCCCTCTTCCCACAATCTAGGAGCCAGACTTCTTTGACTGACCCTTCAGAAGCCCTTGGAGTTATCCGATGCTGCCATCTTTCCCTGGGTGATTGCCCAAGTTTCCCTCCCAGGCTCCCTGACTCTACCCTTCCAACTTCCCCTGCCTTGGCCCAGTCTCAGCAAAATAACCCAAACAGAGCAAGATAATCTGATTCTATCACCTCTCTTCAAAATTTTCAAATAGCTACCATCTCTCTGAGTAGACACCAAGGCTCAGGTGGTAGGAGCCTGTGCCACCTGTCCCCCAGCACCGATGAGATATCATCTTCCTCCTGCTCAGAATGGCCCAAAGCCTTCTGCAGCCGTCCTCAGTACAGCTGAGCACTGTGCTGGGTCTGCCAATGAGTCTTGGGGGTTGCTCCTGTACTCTTCCACAAACGTTGCCTTCATAGAGAGGTCTCCCCTGACAACCATGTGTACAGTGTGATCTTTCCTGGACATCCCTTCCTACCCCATCCTCCCCAGTTCTTATCCCTGCATTTATTTCTCGTTAAGCATGACATTGGTGCTTGGCTGTTTCTGGCTGAACTCCCAGCTTCAGCAGACAATCTTGCTCTCAGTTGTTTCAAGCTTCTGGACATTGCACCATACCAGGACATCACTTCCATACACAGTCTCTGACTGAGCGTGATGGGCAGAGAGGTGACCACATGCCTTCGCTATTCCTGCTCGGGTTTAGCTACTTTGTTCCTACAACCACCTCTTGTCCTCATGTGTATGGTTCATTTAATTTCAGACTGAATGAAAATTATAGATTTGAAATTTTTCTATAACCGACTGACTTGACCATGCATATAATTTTCCCTGAAGGAGGACTTATCACCTGTAATTATTATTTTTAGAGGTTTTAATAATTCCTTCTCTTAGGAAGCTAAAATTCCGAGTGCTCAGTCCTGGTGTCTGATTCTCTTCGGAAGGAAGTTCCTAGTATGTATTCCGATTAAGGTGGATATTGTGGGTGGGGGAAAAAAACCTCGACTCTTGAGCTGGTTCTGTGACTTTACAGTTAGCCTTTGGGCTGTCCTTTGGAGCCACAGAAGTCTTTTACACAATGTCCATCTGAAGTCTGGTGGCAGAGCTGGGAACAACAACAGCAGCATTCAGCAGGTGGTCATGTGTAAAACCCTGTCACACCTGACACACACACACACACACACACACACACACACACACACACACACACGGCTTCACTCAAACCTGTGTGGTGGCCTCCTGACCAAGCCCAACCAAGACCACATGAATCAGGGAGATGACAGCCACCAAGAAGCTGATTCTCAGCCAGGCGGATGGCACATGTCTTTAATCCCAGCACCCAGGAGGCAGAGGCAGGCAGATCTCCGTGAGTTCGAGGCCAGCCCGGTCTACAGAGCAAGTTCCGGGACAGCCAGGGCTACACAGAGAAACTCTGTCTCGAAAAACCAAAAGAAGAAGCCTCAGCTGATCCCTAAGCCACCTTCCATCATTGAGGGGAATACCAGGGCACAAACCCCTTCATCTGAGACTGGCTCCAAGAAAAACACACCGAGTAGTTTCTGGGGGAGTTTTGTAGACACTGGCTCAGCCATTTGCTGGTTCCCTTAGATCACTGGCAAGCAGGAGAGTGGAAATTAGGCTCAAGAGGTACTCCCTGGCCCTTCAGGGCTTCATCAAGATGAGCTATGATTACCTCTACACTATTCCAGGATCTCTAAATTCCTTTGAGGAGTACAGATTTCTCTGATAGTCAAACATTTCCATTAGGAAGCAGTATGGGGTTGGGGAAAGTGCCTTCCCAGCTGGAGCCACTGGTAGGCAGTAATAGCAAAGCAGAGAAGGAACTCTAATTTCTTTTCAGTGGCTGGTGCTTGCTGCTGGTCCCTTTGTGTTTCTTTGCCTCAGAAAATGTACGTAAAGGGGCCAGGGAGTATTGAAGTACTTTTAAAATACACCATAAACTCCTTGATACCTTTATACGAAGAGGTAGGATCAACTATGTTCACAGCAGCATTATTCGTAATAACCAGAACCTGGAAACAACCTAGATGCTCGTCAACTGAAGAATGGATTAAGAAAATGTGGTACATATACACAATGGAGTACTACTCAGCAGAGAAAAACAATGACATCATGAGGTTTACAGGCCAATGGATGGAACTAGAAAATATCATCCTGAGTGAGGTAACCCAGACTCAGAGGGACAAACATGGTATGTACTCACTCATAAGTGGATAGTAGATGTAAAGCAAAGGATAACCAGACAACAACCCACAACTCCAGAGAAGCTAGCTAACAAGAAAGACCCAAAGAGGGACACATGGATCACCCTGGGAAGGGGAAATAGATGAGATCTCCATGAGTAAACTGGGGATGAGGGGTGGGCAATGGAGGGTAGGGGGTAGGGGATAGGGGATGGGAACATAAGGGAATGGGATAGTTGAGCTGGAACAGGGATGGAGTGGGAGAGCAACAAAAGAGATACCATGATGGAGGGACATATCACGGGGATAGAGAGAAACCCAGTGCTAGGGAAGTTGTTAGGAATCCCCAAGGATGACCCCAGCTTGGACTACTAGAAATAGTGGAGAAAGGGTGCCTGAACTGAACTGGCTTATCCCATTGATCAGATCGGTAAACACCCTGTCATCACAGAGCTTTTCTCCAGTGACTGATGGAAGCAGATGCAGAGATCCACAGCCGAACACCAGGCAGAGCTCCAGGAGTCCAGTCAAAGAGAGAGAAGAGGGATTCTATGAGCAAGTGCATCAGGATCATGATGGGGAAACCTGCAGAGCCGACCAAACCAAACTAGTGGGAACTCATGAAAGTTGGGTCATTGGCTGTGGAGCCTGCATGGGACTGGACCAGGCCTTCTGCTTGATCTGCCTGGGGGGGGGGGGGGGCCCTGGTGGTAAGATCAGAATCCATCCCTGGTTCATGAGCCGGCTTTTGGCTTTTAGGAGCCCACTACCTATAATGGGACACCTCTGCAGCCTTGAGGCAGGGGAAGGGCTTGAAGAACTTGCCTCTACCAGATGTGCCTCACCATGGGAGGCCTTGCCTTTTTGTCAGGGGGTGTCGGGGGTGGGGGTGCGGGTGGGGGGGTGGGAGGTAGAGGCTGGGGGTGGGGTGGGAGGAGGGAAGAGAGGGATCTTTGGTGTATAAAATGAATGAAAAAATTTTCTTAATAAAAAAAAAGAATTTAGGCACCAGGCGGTGGTGGTGCACACCTTTAATCCCAGCACTCGGGAGGCAGAGCCAGGCGGATCTCTGTGAGTTTGAGGCCAGCCTGGTCTACAAAGTGAGATCCAGGACAGGCACCAAAACTACATGGAGAAATCCTGCCTCGAGAAACCAAAAAGGAAAAAGAAAAAAAAGAATTTAGGCTTTACCATCAAGAAGTGATTAATGTGTTTGAGAAGGGGACAGACAGGTGTAGAATGGGACGGACAAGGGTGAAGAACCAAGGGTCAAGGAGATAAGGCAGGAAAAGTGGTTGAAATGAGAAATTTGTAGATGATGGTGGTGTCTCTGATGGGGAGGAGATGATTTAAGACCATTTAAAAAGTGAATTGTTAATGGGAAATGAAGCCCGTGGGGTTCTCATGAGAGATTCCTCCTTAGTACTATTTACCACTGAACGATGAATGAAATGTTATTCTCCAGTGGCTGGAGGCCACCGCTACTGTCAGAACTGGAGAATACTGGCACAGATATGTGAGAAGAGACAGTGACGAGTTAAATTTTGAGTACGGGCAGTGCCTCGGCACAGTTTGCCTCAACTGTTTTTCCTCTAGCTGTCTTCAAAGGCTAAAAGACTGTCTGTGTCAACTTAACTGTAATCTGAAATAACGGTGGCAGACACTGATAATAGGCAACATCCCTATACCATCACAGATGGATATAGTTCAAAAGCTGGGTGTGGTGGCACATGCCTACAATTCTAGCTCTCCACAGACTGCGGCAGGAGGAGTATCATGAATTTGAGGGACAGCCTATATAGTGAAACCCAGGCTCAAATTAAAAAAAAAGTTAAATAATAAGTAAGATAAAATAAAATATATATCTTACATAAAGAGTTGCATCTTTTTTATCTTTGAAGTAAACTGTACCTCACCAAATTTAAAATAAGCAAACACATAATTATTTTGGGTTGAATTACTAAGATCCCTTTGCCCAGTGATCAAGGGTAACCAACAGAATCTTTCAGGACCAGGTTATGACTCCATTAGGACACATCCATTAGATGTTCCCTGAAGGAGTCAAGCCTGGGGTAAACCTGCCTGAAGGACCAACATGAGATGATCTGGATTCTATCAAGTAAAGAAATCTATAGGACTCTGATGTCACCCAGAGTCATTTGTCCAAGGAAGCCTCCTATCACTTTACACCAGTGCAGATCTGAAACAGGGATCGGGACAGTGTAAACAAACAAAACAAAACCCCAAACAAACAAACAAACAAAAACCTTCCCATTTTCTTTATTTTATTTTATTTTTTTTCAATGAGAAATGGAAGCTCTAAGACTGTGTAGCCAGGAAAGTTGGCAGAAGAGACCTAAACTCATGTCTTCCCTTTCCAGATACAGGGCCTTTTCATGGGGTCACAGGTGGGGGTGGGCAGGGTGAATACTAAAGATGGGGGAGCATCACAGCACTTGACAAAGGGAATGTCAGGGTCTGTGTTAGTTACTTTTCATGACGCTGTAACCAAATACACAGGACAAGAAGCACCTTGGTGAAGAAACGACCCGGAGCTATGGGGTGGGGGTAGGGTGCGGGGAGAAGAACAGTGGAGCGCTCAAAGGGAGTGGGGTGTGAAGTGATTTGTTCACATCTGGGTGGATCACATCCAGAGGGCAACTGAGACAGAACCAGGGCAGGGTACGGCCCATAAGATCTACATCTCACCAATTTATTTCTTCCAGCAAGGCTCCCCTTCTTGAAGATTCCACAACTCTATTGGTTAGTTGTTATTGTTGATCTGACACAACCTGGAGTCACTTGGGAGAAGGAAACTTCAACTGAAGAACTGCCCAGATCAGAATACGCTGTGGCCGTGTCTATGAGAAACTGTCTTGAAGGCTGACGTAGGAAGGCCCAGAGCACTACCTGCGGCACCATCCCTAGGCAGGGGGATCTGGGTGGAGGAAAAGGTAGCAGGGCATGAGCCAGGGGGCAGGCCAGTTAACAGCACCAGTTCTGCTTGCGTTCCTGCTTGAGTTCCCATCCCCTGTTCCCTCAGTGACAGACTGGAACCTACATAAAATGAAATAAACCATTTCCTCCTGGGGTAGTTTGAATGTAATTGGCCCCATGATCTCATAGGGAGTGGCACTATCAGGAGGTGTGGCTTTGTTGGAGGAAGTGTGGCACTGTGGGGACAGGCTTCCAGGTTTCCTATGCTCAGGATACTGCCCAGTGTGAAGGTCAACTTCCTGTTGCCTACAGGATGTAGGACTCTCAGCTCCTACTCCACCACCATGTCTGCCTGCACATCGCCATGCTCCCCGCCATGATAATGGACTGAACCTCTGAAACTGTAAGTGAGCCTCCCCAATTAAATGTTTTCTTTACAAGAGTTGCCGTGGTCATGGTGTCTCTTCACAGCAATAGAAACCTCAACTAAGACACCTCCCAAGGTGTTTTGGGTCAAAGTATTTTATCACAGCAATAGAAAAGCAAAACAGCACCATCAGCTTAGGAATACGTATTAAAACACACGAGGCCGTGAGGAACATCTACATCCAAACCATAACAGGTTACTTCCTGTGTTTTACTTGGCAACATATACTCTATATGGGCCAGCTAAGGCTTTCTGGGATGTTCTCCATTGCGGCTGACATCTTACTCTGTCTCTCAAAGTCCCCTACTATTGGTCCCTTATGCTCTGGCCTCTACAAAACACTGACCCCTACATCCATGGAAGGAATTCTGGCTTCTAGCCCTTTGTCTTCAGGTGTGGGAAGCAGAATCACAGGGAAGAAGTGTGCTGAAGAGGGTTCTGTAGACCAACACCTGGGAGGAAATAAAGCAGCAAGATGGGGCAGAGGTAGACCCTGAACTCCGCTGCACCTGTAGACAAGGATCTCACTGAAGGAGCAGGGTTGGGGGTGGGGGGTTGAGGGTAGGCGGGTGAGCTGGGCCTTCTAAGTTATTCCAACTTCTTAGTTGTTTCTCCCTGGAGAAAGAGGGCGGGTCTTTGTTTCCCAGTAACAATCAGTCACTAGATAAGGTCTTCTCTGGAGAAGGAGGCACTATCTCAGGCAGAACAGTTGATTCAGCCCCAAAGAGGGTCTCAACTGAGAGCTGTCAGCTGCCAACATTCTGCAGCTGAGGGAGGGCCGCACTCCTGAAAGGGGAGGGCAGAGTGTCACGGATACAGGCTATCCATCCTGGCCCCACTGTCTGCACTGTTCAGGGGGTGCTTTCCTCTTCATTACTCAATCTGCCTCCCACCAAACAGAACCTAGCGGCTGTGTCTGGGGCTCTCCTATACTGACTCTAGCTTCAGTGTGTCTTGTGGGAATTAGATCTGTCTTTCTATTGAGACTTCAAAGCCTCCAAAAGTTTTACACTTATATCCTAGCAGTGTTTATAGAGATTACTAATAATCAACATCTGTGCTGGCTAGTTTAACGTCAACATGATACAAGCTATAGTCATCTGAGAGGAGGGAACCTCAATTGAGAAAATGCCTCCATAAGATCCGGCTGTAAGGCATTTTCTTAATTAGTGATTGATGGGGGAGGGCCCAGGCCATTGATGGTGGGGTCACTCCTGGACTGATGATGGTCCTGGGTTCTATAACAGGCTGAGCAAGCCCTGAGGAGCATGCCAGCAAGGAGAACCTTTCATGGTCTTTGCACCAGCTCCGGCTTCCAGGTTCCTTCTTTGTGTGAGACTGGCCTTGGTTTCCCTCATGGACTGCAATCCAGGGTATGCAAACATTTTAAACTTTACTTCCCCGAATTCCTTTCAGTCATGGTGTTTCATCAAAACAATAGTAACTCTAAGACAACATGGATCCAGAGGCAAGAGCAAGGGTTTGGAAACTAAACGGCCACTTACACATGTACCAAACTACATACATCACTTAGTTTTGTGACTCTCATCTCACCTTTTATGGTAGGGAATAATTAAAACAAATCTTATTTTATTTTATTTTTATATATTTACTTATTTATTTATTTTGGTTTTTCGAGACAGGGTTTCTCTGTGTAGCTTTGCGCCTTTCCTGGAACTCACTTGGTAGTCCAGGCTGGCCTCGAACTCACAGAGATCCGCCTGGCTCTGCCTCCCGAGTGCTGGGATTAAAGGCGTGCGCCACCACCGTCCGGCTCAGAAATCTTATTTTATACAAGCTCCAGGACTGCTGTGAAAACCCTGAGATGGTATAGAGCTTACTTTTTTTTTTTTTTTTTTTTGTCAACTCGACACAAGTTAGAGTCATCTGGGAAGAAGGAACCTCAACTGAGAAAATGCCTCCATCCGATTGGTATGTAGGCAAGACGGTGGGGGCATTATCTTGATTAATGACTGGTGTGGGGGGCCCTAGCCCACTGAGGTGCCTCTTCTGAACAAGTGTTCCTGGTGTTTAAAAAAGCAAGCTGAGGAAGCTTTGGAGAGAGAGCAAGCCGTTAACAATGTTTCTCCATGGCCTCTGGTTTGTTCCTGCCTCCCAGTCCCTCCTTCTTGACTCTCCTAACAGACTGTAAGCTGTGGGATGAAATATGCACTTTCCTCCCACGTTGCTTTTGGTCATGGTGCTTATCACCGGAATGAAAGTAAAATACGACAGATGATAAATTCAAAATGCTTTTGAAAAGAAAAAAGCTAAAACTAGTATTCCACAATATTAGATAATAAATACACAGCCATTCAAGGGGGGAAAATACTGGGCTGATAAGTGAGAAAAGGGTATTTCTAAATATTTGTAAATATTTCTGAGGAAGTAGGGTAGAAGAGTCAATATTATTAAAACATAAATCCGAGCCGGGCGGTGGTGGCGCACGCCTTTAATCCCAGCACTCGGGAGGCAGAGCCAGGCGGATCTCTGTGAGTTTGAGGCCAGCCTGGGCTACCAAGTGAGTTCCAGGAAAGGCGCAAAGCTACACAGAGAAACCCTGTCTCGAAAAAACCAAAAAAAAAAAAAA
>CABHPH010111847.1:8640-64574 GCA_902168325.1 Peromyscus nudipes
CAAGGCAACTGGCTCAGACGATACACCCTCATGGACTACTCCATAATACTAAAGTTTTCTTTATGTCCTCATAAGATACAGCAACCCCCTCTAGCAGGAAGTAGTAAGAGAAGCTATGCCGAAATTCCCAAATATACCAAGCTGGCTTTGGAGATGGAATTGGCTCACTCCTTCTCTAAACCCAAACATATTGCTAAAAAAAAATGTTGAGAGATTCTTTTGTCAGATATCAGAAGAACTCTCTTGTGTGGGACAGAGAAAAACCAATGTTTTTATTTAAATCAGGTTGATTATCAATGCAATCTCTTCTAAAGAAGAAAAGGGGATATGATATAGATATGACAGGATGAAAGGGTAGATTACTGAATCTACTTTTAAAGAGCAACTTGTTTAAAATGTTTTACATGGCTATGGATTTTTATTTATTGATACAAGTTTAAACTTAATTTTGTTATACTCTATATATATATTTCTATTCTCATGTGAGGTATTATGTTTATGTAACTCATTCAGATTGTAATGGATAATTAAGAAATACAGATTAATAATTAGTCTTCTATGATAGTCAAACTTATAGTCATGTTGTTTTCTAGGTATACATAGATATAATTCAACTAGGTAGGTAATCTTCAAACACGTCAAAGACCTACAGAATATGACATTTAAAATGTTTTAAAAATTTAGACTTTCTGGACAGTGAGACATGTCTGCTCCTGGCAGCACCAATTTACTTCAAAGAGGAGGATGGGCATCAAAGACACTCTGTGTGGAGTTTATCTTCATCTTGACAAAAATAGTCATTTGGGCAAGAAATTGTTCTTGCCTGGACTGCTTGAAAAAAAATGTATCAACTGGACATGCAGGACCCATAGAAAGATGACCACTGAACTTTGCTTGGCAAAATGGTCCTTCAGGTTCCTGCTTTGCAGAGGAAACTGCCAGACATTCTACAGGACACTGAGAAAAGTGACTGAGAGACTCTAGGCCTGTGGGCTAAAGACAGATGCCCCAACTTTACAAAAGAACTTTGGATAACTGTCCAGGCTTCCAGCTGTCTCTGTCTACTCTCACAAGACTCTCAAAAGTTGCTTGCATCCTTCTTCCATTTCTCAGGTAATATTATATCCTTCTGAGGTCTTTGATGTAGTTGAAGACTAGATAATTATAATTTCCTTAGTTATTATAAGAGATAAGTTAGATATGAAACCTTAGACTCACAAATATAAAATAGATAGGATATCTTCTTTAATTTTGCCAAAAACAAATAGACTAGATATTGTAACTGTAATTCTTGCTAGGTAACTGTTTTGTTATATGTAATTTTGCTATGTTAAAGTTAAAATCTTCCTTTAACAAAAACAGAAAATGGGAAGTGCTGTGGGATGTCCTGTATGTTGTGAATAAATAAGACCCTGATTGGCCAGTAGCCAGGCAGGAAGTATAGGATAGGCGGGACAAACAGAGAGGAGAGGCTGGGAGGTGGAAGTCTGAGAGAGACACCAGCCTGCCATCCAGGGAGCGTCATGTAAAGGCAGCAGGGAAAGCCACAGAACACATGGCAACATATAGATTAACAGAAATGGGCTGTGTATAAGAGTAAGAGCTAGACAATGGTAGGCCTGAGCTAATGGCCAAGCAGTCTAAATAATAAAAGCATCTATATCTTTATTTTATAAGTGGGATAATACCAATAATTGTGTTAGGAGGTAACTAAATGTTTTATTATTTAATTTGAAGCCTAATCAATGGGAAGATATTTCATGTCTGATATTGTAATGTTGTTGAAAAGCTGATGCCTGAGGATCAATAAGTGTATAATACTCTGTTGTTAGTTTGCATAGTGATCATAGAATCAAATGCCTTCCTAAATATTTATACTTATGTCCAGAGACATAGGCTGCAGTCGACTTCAGTCACAGAAATTTATTTATATAATAGAAGAAGTCAAGGGAGAAAGACATAATAGTTTAAATTCCTGAGAATAACAGACTAAGTGCTCTGAAGTAAAAAGGACATTAAACAAATTCCCTCTTCTTCTTTGCTTAAGGAACATCTTGGCATAGGTGTCTGAAGGATTTAAGAGCTAACATAGTAGTGCTGTGAAATATCATCTTTATATCATGATTTTGCTATTGTATTTTGGGTTACTTGGGAAAAACATCTCAAGAACAAACAAGCAAAAATACTGACATAGATTCAATAGATGTTATTTAGCAACCCACCACAACACACTTATTAGATATAGGCAGTAGATAGTGCCTATGGGGGATGGCTTTTTTGAGACTGTGGTTTATGTTAGGATTCTCATTCTCTAGTAAATGCCCCTACCGTGCACATGGTAACATCACTAACAGAGCATACTGTGTTATGAAAACCAAAAACCAAGAAGCTGGGAGAAGGTTGTGTTTTATGTGTGGAAAGATATATGGGGAAGCAAGGAGTAGATATGATTTTGTTACATTGATGAAGTATGACAATTGCAAAAAGAACCCAATTTAAAAATGTTGTTCATGCGATTGTTCATCTGTTATCTATGAATTGAAGCTGATTATTCCTGCTGTTCAAATTTAAGGGTCCATGGTACTGACAATAAACTCTATGATAAAATCTTTGGGCTTTATAGGAATTTCTAAGGTCACACGCTTTAGGGGCTAGATAATCTATTATGTGACCTAAATAGAGACATCCTCCTACTTGAAAGTTAATAGGACATGGAAATAGAGATAGTGTAAAGGCAAAAGAACGCTAATCAAAAGTTTACAATTTTTGATGGTGAGCCTATCCTTTAACGGCTGAGCCATCTCAAAGAAGACCCCAAGAGGGATGCATGGATCACCCTGGGAAAGGAAAATAGATGAGGTATCCATGAGTAAACTGGGGATGAGGGGTGGTCAATGGAGGGTAGGGAATGGGGGATGAGAACATAGGGAATGGGATGGTCGAGCTGAACAGGGATGGAATGGGAAAGCAATGAAAGAGATATAAAGATAAAGGGAGATATTCTGGGAATAGAGTGAAACTGGGTGCTGGGGAAGTTGCCAGGAATCCCCAAGGATGACTCCAGCTTTGACTACTAGAAATAGTAGAGAGGGTGCCTGAACTGAACTGGCTTACCCCAGTCATCAAATTGGTGAATACCCTGTCATCACAGAGCTTCTCTCCAATGACTGATAGAAGCAGATGCAGAGATCCACAGCCAAACACCAGGAAGAGCTCCAGGATTCCAAAGAGAGAGAAGAGGGATTCTATGACCATCAGGTTCATGATGGGGAAACCTGCAGAGATGACCAAACCAAACTAGTGGGAACTCATGAAAGTTGGATCAATGGCTGTGGAGCCTGCATAGGATTTGGCTGGGCCCTCTGCATGGTGAAACAGTTGTGTATCTTGATCTGCTTGGGCGACCCCCTGGTAGTAAGATCAGAATCCATCCCTGGTGCATGGGCAGACTTTTTGGAGCCCACTGACTATGATGAGATACCTCATGCAATTTTGAGGCAGGGGTAAAGGCTTGGACTTGCCTCTACTGGATGTGCCTCCTGGCCTTTCCTTCTTGTTGGGGGGATTGGTGGGGTGGAGTGGGAGGGGGTGGCTTCTTGTTGGTGGAGTGGGGCATGGGTAGGGTGGGGGAGACTGGGAGCGGGAGGAAGAAAGTGGGGGGGGGGTCTTTGGTTGATGTGTAAAATGAATGAAAACTTTTTCTTAATAAAAAATAAAAATAAAAAGTAAAAGAAAATGCAAAAAAATGTTTACAATTGGAAGTAGATTTTGTCATCTCTCTAAACACACTGCTATTCTTAGAACTAAGTTATAGCATGGGGCCACATTATCATTTATAACCCACTAGGCCTAGATCATTTTCTAAGATTTTTATGAAAATCTCATGGACAAGACATGGGTTGGTCATGAAGTGATCCTTGTATGCAGTAGCTAATAGTCAATAATTACAAACAAGTTGCAAATCACTCCTTAATTCATGATTTAAGGAGATTGGGTCATTCAGAGAAGTACATTGTGAAAAGACCTATTACATTCTGTTCCAAATAGCTGCGATTAATGAAAGCCTTTCCTAGTTTATAAAGATCTTGCTCCAATGAAGAGTTGTGCAGAGCCACTTTAGCAAAGTGCCATACCAGTCTCAAAGTCCCTGCTGGATTAACTTTTCATTAAATCCTCTGTGAACATAGTTCTATCTGACCCAGTGAAATAGTTACACACAGAGAATTCTTTATTTCTAGGTCCCTACAAGGAAGCTGTCCCTCCTATATAGTCCTGTAACCCCTGCTATTTGTGAAGATTTCAGAAGAAGATAACCAAGTGTTCCTACTGATTTAGATGAGTCAGTCCATCAGGAATTCATTTCTCTGAAACTCTTTCAGGCTGTTCACTCTTTGCCTTAAGGAGGAATGGGATGTTATTACTCAGTCTTTCTGCTACCACAGCAATTAGACTGATCTCATCCATTCCATGGCCCATAACTGTAGTGATAATACATTTGTGCTGAAATGTGGTGATATTTTATTTGTATGTTAATAAATAAAGCTTGCTGGAAATCAAGGGGAAAGGGTCAGCCATTTTAAGTAAAGAAGAAGTCAGGCAGCACATGCCCTTAATCCTATCACTTAGCAGGCAGGGTCTCTGTGTATTCAAGGCCACACTAGGGAACAAAGCCAAGCCTGTTGACACAGGCCTTTAATCCCAGTGCCATCCATAGAGACCTGGAGGTCTATACTGACAGACAGAAAGTGAGGTTGCTGGGCTAAAATAGCCAATGAGAGGGCAGAACAACAAGGCAATAAAGGTGTGGGTAGACAGGAAGTAACATGCATTAGGAAGCTGCAGAGTTGGTGAGGTAAGATTGGCTCCTGGCTTTCCCTATTTCCCTGATCTAAGGTTTTCACTGCTATATTTGCTCCATGTTTCTTATTTAATAAGACCATTTAGAAATTCATCTACACACAACCTCAAAAGCCAAGCTTCAACAGCCTCTTTCATTGCTTGTTTAAAAGTCTTCATTAATACAAGGGACATACCACAACATAATAAAAGCAGTTTAAAGCAAGCCCAAAGCCAACATGAAGTTAAATGCAGAGAAACTCAAAGTAATTCAATTAAATCAGGAATAAGCCAAGGTCATTCATTTTCTACATACCTATTAAATATAGTACTTGAAGTCCTAGCTAGATCAATAGGACAACTAGAAAAGATTAGAAGGACACAAATTGGAAAGAAAGAAGTCAAAATGCCTTCATTTGCTAATGAAATATAGTTTACATAAGTGACCCTAAAAAACTTTCACCTGCTAGGTGATGGATACAAAGTTAACACACAGAAATTAGAAGCATTCTTATATAGAAAAGGCAAACAAACTGAGAAAGAACGTTTTCTGAAACAAGGCAATGCTTCCAGAGTTGGGACTGTGACATAAACCCAGCCACAAACGCTTCGAACTATAACCTATCCAGTCTGCAAGATGTACTGTGGCAATGGAGGTACAGAACTTAGGGACTAGCCAACCAATGATGATCAGATTTGAAGCATATACGACATTGTGTGGATGACCAGAAACTGTAGACTGACTAGTCTAGAGATCTATGATTGAAAAAGATCAATAAAATGATTCCTAATGTTATCACTATATATCAGAGATAGGCAAATAGCCCAATCACCATCAAAGGGGTATTGGTCTGCAGCTGATGAGAGCAGATGCAGAGACCCACAGTCAAACATTAGGCACAAAGTGCCCAAATTGGAGATCTCCATCAGATCCCTCTCATTTGAGCTTGGGGAACCCTGTGGAAGAGTGGGAGGAATAAATGGAGGAGCCAAAAAAGTTTAGGATAATCGGAGAACACAGCCCACAGACCTCAACTAAGTAGAGTTCATAGAGTCTCATAGAAACTAAAAGCAGTCACAGAGCCTGAAAATATCTGTGCTATGTTGTCTTGGTATGCATTATGGTTATTAGTTGGTATTTTTGTGGGACTCCTAACAGTGGAAATGGAGGTGTCTTCTAACTATTTCACATTTTCTTGGAATCATTTTTTTTTCTATGGGGTTGTCTCACCAGTCTTGATATGAGGGTTTGCACCTACACTTATTTTACCTTGTAATTCTGTGTTTGGTAGTTATTTGGAGGAGATCTGCTCTTTTCTAAAGGGAAAGGGAAATGGACTTTATCAGAGGAAGTGCAGAGTTTGTGGGGGACTGGGAGGAGAGGAGGAATGGGAAACTGTGGTCAGGATCTATTGAAAACAAAACTAAAAAACAAAAGAAGAGAGATCTGAGAAACAATATCATTCACAGTAGCCTCAAATAATATAAAATACCTTGAAGTAATTCTAACCAAGCAAGTGAAAGACTTGTATGATAAAAACTTCAAGACTTTAAAGAAAGAAATTGAAGTAAATATCAGAAGACAGAAAGGAAATGTCCCCCATGTTGACTGGTCCATAAGATTAGCATAGTAACATTGGCATTTCATACCAAAAGTTATCTAAAGATTCAAAGCAATTCCCTCTCAAAATTCCAACAAAATTCTTCACATATCCTGAAAGAACAATTTTCAGCTTTTTGTAGAAACACAAAGAGGTGAGGATAGCAAAACTAATTCAGAATGATAAAAGAACTGAAGGAGATATCACCATTCCAGATGTCAGGTTATACTACAAAATTATAGTAATAAAAACACCATGGTATTGTTCCCAAAACAGACATATTGATCAATAGAATCTAGTTGAAGGCTCAGATATGAATCCATATGAAGATGATCTAAATGAAATCGCCTCATATATGGGAAGACAGAGCCCCAACTGGACATCTTTTGTCACCAAACACAGCCTCCAGCCTGGTGGTTGGTTACACTAATAGAATTATTGGCCCAAGGGATCCCATGGGAACCAAAAAAACAAAAGCAAGCTTTTGACAAGACCATAAGTTGCTCTCCACACATTGATAGCAAAGCCCCATTGCTCAAGATAAACATGTATAAAACTAATTGAATATGTAGTGTTGCAGTTGGGGCCTACCTAAAGTGTTCATCCCTATATGCTTGTATTTTTAGTGCAAGAAGGTACTTGGCATGCTACCAAGGAAGAAAAATAAAAACCAACATAGCCTCAAACACTTTGATCTGCAATGCTGTCCAACCTACAAGATATGCTAGAGAAATGACAGCAAAAGCTTGTGGAAGCAACCAAACAATATCTGATTAGCCTGAAGGCCCATGCCAGACACTGGTTAGGTGACCAGGAGCCCAAGACTAAGTAGCCCATTAATATCAGGTAAAATAAAATATGAATATTCTAAAAGAATATTAATACAATGATTTATAAATACATTCTGCTATACTGACATATCAATGCCTTGCTCAGAATGATCAGAGAAGCTTTTTCCTGTAGCACATGGGAAGAAATACAGACTGACAGGCAGACATCCTGCAAAGAGGGAAATTCTTTTGAACAATCAGCACTAAATGGAATGTCCCTATCGTATCCCTCACCTCAGATTCAGAGAAATTTGCAGAAGAGGGGGTAGAAAGAGTTGAAGAGCCAGAAGGGATAGAGGATACCAAAAAAAATGAGGCCTTCTAAATCAGTATAATCAAAGCTCACATGAACTCACAGAGAATGAGTCATCATGTACAGGGACTTCACAAGTCTGCATTAGCTGGGGTCCTAGAGCTGAAAGGAAAAGTGGAAACATATCACCATGCCTAATCCAAAAGCAATCTCCAAATGATAATCATTTAGAAATGAAAATTTAGTTTCCACCAAGGTAGTCTCACCAGTGAAAAACACAGTATTCTTAAAGGTAGAATTCTTGTCCAGCTGGAGATAAACAACAGAAACCAAACTCCAGGGCATCTTTGGAGGTCCTTTTCTCACAATGGCATGTGAGGCCTTTCCAAACTTTTTAAATTTTTTAAAATTTTATATTATTAGGTATTACTTCTATTTTACTTTAACTATACATTTTTATTCTTTCTGTTTATCCTATATTTTCTTTGGATGTATAGTATGGCTTCCCATTTAGTATTTTTGTGTGATTCCTGAGTGTGCAAATGAGTGAGTTCTGTTATTTCAGGTTTCTCTTGGGTTCTTATCCTTTTGCTTGTTCATTTTGTACAACGCAGATGTGTTAGTTTTTATTTTATCTTGTTTATATTATATTATTATCCCTTAGAATCCTGTTTGTTTTCTAATGTGGGACAGAAAGTGTCTGGATCTGGTAGAAGAGGAGGTGAGGATGAAGTGGGAGGAGAAACAGGGGAAACAATAATTGAAATATATGTTGTGGGAAAAGAAGCTCTTTTAAATAAAAAGAAAAAAGTAAAACCAGGAACAATGCAAAAAAGTGGAAAAGAAAAGAGACCCAGTTGCATTCTATTTTGGTCAGATAGAATATTAAAAAATTTTGGAGTCAATTCCAGGTAGCACACTATCCAAATAAAAGAATAAACAATGGGGAAAACCAATATTACAGACATGGATATCTGATCACAAGTTATCTATCCACTTAAAATGATGTCAAGTTCATGAAGAGGACTGTAATATGAAACTTAGTGTCTACATTGATATTGACATACTGATGGGTATTTCTGGTTTTAGAAGGATGAATGGTTCTCTGTCTAATTTCTGCTAGCTTGGGAGATTTTATGCAGTAACTGGTAATGCAGGTGTGTATGAGAGAAGGGGGCAGAGATAGAGACAAAGAGATGGAGAGTATGAGTGTTCTCTGAATGTCTAGATACCAAATATGTTGCATATTATAGGCATTCATGAACATAATACCTGTATGTCTATCCTAAGATCTGTCTAGGATAAGTTGTTTATTATGCTTCTACCTTAAACTTGCTTTGGAATGTCTAATAGAATCTGCTTCAAAGAGTTCACATGGTGATCAAGCTTGTGATGTGATGAATTAGGCTTATGAGCTAATATGCTCAAGAGGATTCTGGCCGGTGTGTTTCATGTCCACAGATATGATCTAATCATCCAGAATGTGGAAGGAAAGATGATCCTGAAAGTAAATTAACAGTTGTTGTTTGCACCTTGACATGAGACCAGATAATGAGAGCCTTAGGAATGAGAACTTCTCCACAGAACAGCACGCTGAGAAGAATAGTATTGGGAAAAAAAATCAATGAACTTCTTAGTGACTACAGTAATAAAAAGAGACATATGTATATGTACAGGCATATTTGACAAATGGTTTTCTATGAAGCTTTACTGTTGCAATTTTAACAAATGCTCCCATCTTGTTGACATGATAAAGATGTTCTCTTTGATATTTTTGTTCTTTGTCCTAAAGTTTTTTTTCTGTTTTTTCTTCAGTTTGACTGATCTCAGGTGCTTTTGGAGATTAAAGAAAATGTGGGGTGGAGATAAAGAAATTATTAATTTTTCTTCTATTTATGCAAGGCATCATCATGTGAAAATTGAATATTTCATTAAGAATATAGATAAGAAGTAACTACTTTTCCTTTATTTATTTTTTATTCATTTTCAGTGTAAAGAATATATAGTATGGCTGTACATAAGCAGACCACCATTCTTCTCTTCAATTTACCCTCCCTTATTACCTAGGAAATAAGCAAATTTATGTTATTTTAATGCTGATCACCTCCTTGTTCATGGTAATTTAGATGGTACCTTGCATGTCATTTTAGAGTCACATTTTTTCAGACTGGAATCTGAATGATTCATATGTCTACATTTCTTCTTCAGGATACACTTGATAGTGGTGGTTCACACTGCGTTGTGTTGAGTGATGTCCCCAAGAAACACAATCCAGAGCACGGCCATGCCTTCATATCTTACAGAATGAGTAAAGTTTTCTTTCAATGGTCTGCTGGTATTTCTAGCATTATAATGGAATGCCCAATTCCTGTGAAGAGAGGACTTTCATATTTCTGCCTTGCTTCATAGGAACATTTCTTAAGATAATACTGTATTTTTATAATGAGGATATTTATCAATTAGGTAAATGTCATTTGTATTTAAGCACTGAAAAGATGTTCCTGTGATTATTGTTTGTCATAAAAGTATTTGAGTGTGGCATGTTTATGGTAGTAATGTGACATTCTAGAGAGAACAAAATATCAACAAATTATTCCTATTCTTTCTGCCAAACATCCTATTCTATCACAGTTCACCTGGTATAGTAGTAGGTGATAATATCGGGCATTTCTTGTTCTTCACAGGACTTGTAGAAAATCAGGAATTTTTTGTGACAAATTAGAGTTTTTAAAGACAACATACAATATTAATTTATTCAAATCTGGAATTGAAGAATTCATCCAATGTACAATAGCAATATTTTGCACCCACATGTTTTCACAAATACAATCCTTCAAAAGAATTTTTGTTTTATCTACTTTCTGGCCAGGTCAATACACTTCTACTATTTCTTGGTGTGTCGCTTTCCAAATTAGATTTCACATATGCCAACTCCTCTGATGATTTATGTAATTAGAATTTCTGTGAATGATAAATTTTTTTTTCTTCTGGATTTGTTATTAGCTAAAATGTGTAATTTAAATAATAGAAAAAAGAAAGTAAGGCTTATTTTATGTATTCCATTTATTTATTTTTCAAGAATTTCTATAGATTTGATTGGAGGGTTATAAAGTGCTGGCCTCATGAATGGCTGAGCTTCAGTTTGGAACTGTCTGTACATTGTGCATGTTATAGTAAGTTAAGTTATTCACAGTGTGCTTTTTTGATATTTGCATTATGGAATCCCAATTTTTCCTGACATTCTCTTCTCTATCCACTATGTGATGTAAATGCTTTTGGCTCCTGCTCTCTCCCACCTAGATCAAAAATGCTGTCAGGAAAACCAAGCAATCAATCAATCCCTATTCACACTAAGCCTAATTTCCAAGTTTATGAGATTACTAAAACCTGTCCTGCTTTAGAGCTTATTGTCTTGGGTACAATTCTATTATGTATTTAATAGTTTTATACAATACGTTTTCATGGCATTGGCTCTCCTGAGACTCTTTTTAACTCATCAAATTTAATTTGTGCTGTTAATACGCTCTTGGATATGTGGCCTCTCACTAGTCTGTATTTGACTCTCTAGAGGCCACAGCCTTTAAGAAAATTAATTCACCCTCTTCTAGCACTTATCAAATGCCAATAATGCCAATATTGATCCATTTATAGTCATATACTTGTATAGGGAGGCAGATTTGGGTCTAGTTTCTTTTTTTTTCTTTATAGATAGTGGATTTGCACAGCACAGAAAATTCACAAGTTTGAATAAAGCAAGAAAAAAATACAAATGGATTCAAGAAAAAGAAATTGAAATGATTCACTTAGTGGTGATCAAAGGAGGTCATGACATTATTGGACTTTTGTTTAGGTTATAAACAAGCAATGGCAATAATATTTTGGCTTAAAAATTATCAGGCCCTTTTAATTTGAGAACATCATGTCCCTTTCATGTTTGGCAGAAGAAGATGATATGATACATTAAAGAGAACATAATCTTCAGCTAAACATCTGCTTTTCTTCTCATTATCTTTAATTAATTTATTTATATTTTATTCCCTTTTATATTTTTTTTTGGTTTTTCGAGACAGGGTTTCTCTGTGTAGCTTTGCGCCTTTCCTGGAACTCACTTGGTAGCCCAGGCTGGCCTCAAACTCACAGAGATCCGCCTGTCTCCGCCTCCCGAGTGCTGGGATTAAAGGCGTGTGCCACCACCGCCCGGCCCCTTTTATATTTTTAGATGGGGTTTTTCTGTGTATAACCCTGGATAATTTGGAACTTGTTCTGTAGTCCAGGCTCACCTTGATCTACAGAGATCTGCCTGCCTCTTGAGAGCTGGTGTGTGCCACCATCACACAGAAATGACATTTTTTTGTAACTTTTTTACAATCATCTTAATAGGTTCATACTTGGATGACCCTTACCCTGTTCTGAAGCCAATCTGCTTACAAGACTTTTATTAACTTTACATATCATGGCATATTTGTTCATGCCAGAAGTGTCCAAAACTAAGTATTGATGTAACCTTAGTTCTTAATGTTTCTGTCCTGCCAGCTGCTCCCTAAATCACCACTCACAGAATTAATATTAATTATAAATGATCAGCCCATAGCTCAGGCTTGTTACTAGCTAACTCTTATATTTTAAATGAACTCATATTTCTTATCTACTCTCTGCCACATGGCAATATTTTCTTTCAATGTGGCACATTCATCTTGTTTCTCTCTGCATCTGCTCATGACACCTGAAACTCCTGTGACTCCACCTTTCTTATTCCTAGCATTTCTTATGTGTGGCTATTCCACCTACACCTCCTGCCTAGCTACTGACCAGTTGGCTCTTTTATTAAACTAATCAGAATGTGCCTTGGCAAAGAAACATCTTCACAGTGCACAAAAAATTATTTCATAATACTGAGTTCTACTCAATCTTTGACTGTGGCACTCTGTATCTGCTCCCATCCATTGCTGGATAAAGTGTCTCTGGCCTCTCTGATGATGATTATGCTAGACTATGGTCCCAGAACACTCTGCAGTCAGAACAAAATATAGGTCAAAAGTTTTGTGGCCAGGTTGGTGTCCCAATCACTTGAGTGTTGGTGGAAGTATTAAGGCAACTCCATGTAGTTAAAAGGGAGGTTTAATTGGGTTTTACTTACAACAAGTAATGGAATAGGTTACAGGGTCCAAGAGAGGTGAAGTGCAGTCCAGAAGTGTTCCCGAGAACTCCACTCAGCCTACAATTCAACATCCAGCAGTACTAGGAACCAAGAGAACTGGCACATCCACATCTCAGTTCTTAAGGTTTTCCGTCTCACACCCTCCTCAGGGGCAGGTCATAGGTAGGCATGATAGTTACTGGAAGCCTCACTGGGGGTAGTATTTCCAGATTAAATCTGGAACAGCTATATACTACACATCCCCATTTTGTATAAATAAGAAAGTTCTAACCTAATACAAAACTATATACAATAGGGAAGATTATCAAATATTGTTCAGGAGGATTAAGGTTAATGACCTGGACAAGATGGAACTACAACCAACACAAACAATATCAAACAAGACACACACTAACATCCAGAGAAGTCTGGAGCATAGGTAAATGACACATTACAAAGACCATTCCAAAAGGTGTCCTATCCTAACGAACAACCTAAATTTAATACTTAATATGATCTAGCTAAGATACAAGAAGATTGTAAATATAACTGTTAGTCTTCAATCCCATCAAAGACAATAGAAGGAATTTAATAATACCTGAGAAATGGGAGAATGATGCAAGCAACTTTTGGGAGTCTTGGGAGAGTAGACAGAGACAGCTGACAGCCTGGACAGTCACCTAAATTTCTCAGCACTGTTGGTGCATTCAAATTGGCTACAGGCCTAGAGTATCTGTCAGACCATTTTACTGCCAGCAGTCAAGGCACGGGCAGTTCTTTGCCCAGAAGGCCATTTTGTGCCAAGGTGAAGACAAACTTCCAAACAGAAATGTCTCAGAAGCCCAACATTCTCTCAGGAGCAATTGTGTCTCAACGTTAACAGAATTCCAAATTATCAAAACATTTAAACACCATATTCTCCAGGTCTATGAAGTGTTTGAAGATCACCTATTCATCTGACATATGTTTCTGTAAGTCTGGAGAACCTAACTAACATAACTATAGTGATGACAAGCATAGATGACCATAATTTTGTAAGTATTATCTACCTAGATAACCTAAGGACTAAGGCTTCAAGTAAACAGGGTAAATAGTATGTAAGCAATTGTACAGTAAAAGGACAATGACCTCAAAATTGTGACAATATACAAAATAGCTAAAGCAGGGGGAGGAATGCATAGGACAATATGCAATATGACAATAATCCTAAATATACATTAATATACCAAATATTCTAAACAGAGGTAGAACATTCATAAAGTATGCTAAATACAATTTTACATTTGTATCAATATACAAAACATTTCAAATAAGAGTATAAATATATGTACATTATAACAAATATGGTTCTGCATTTGTATCAATATACAAATTATCTGGAATAAGAATATAAAAATAGTTTACATTTGTATCAATATACAAGAATCCATAACAGTGCAATTTATCTAATGCTGGTATTTTACTAAATTAGTTTACTGGTATTTACAGTAGTCTATCTTAATATCCTATACCTATCCATTCCCCCCTTTTTTTTTAAGGGGAATATCAAGTCTAATGTTTTCTTCTTCCCCCAACCCTATAACCATTATCCATAACCCTCAGAAACATAAAACCTTCAGGGAAAAGGGGTGTCCTTTTCTTAGAATTGCTTCCTGCTGTTCATGGGGTGATGGTGTCTCTGTGGGGTTCTGTAAGAAACCTCAGATAGTTAAGTCTCAGTTGGACTAACTATAGATTCTGCAGTCAGTCTCAGAGTGATGGATAAGGTTGTCTGAGATTCTAGCTAGATGTGAAGTATGATGAACCATCGTATAATGGAATTATCTTGGAGAGTTTTCATTCCAAGGTTGATCATTGAGTAATGTTTATGAATACCATGGCATCATTCTGGACTGAGTAGAGTTGCTGTTGTGGGGCCCGATCTTCCTTCTGGAGACTTCAGAGATTGCTATTGGAAAAAAATTATTTTTTACTGTGAAAAACTTGAACATTATTAATATATCAAAATGGAAAGTTTGGGTTTAAAGATGACATGACACGTAAGAAGGATTCTGAGAAATCAAGAGTAAGCATGGAGAGAATTAGAATCTTGAAGACAATAGTCCCTTTTTAATGTTTTCTTCTTTCTCACACAAGATGGCTCTTATGGTAGGAGACAGAAGAATCTCTCAACCTTTTCTTTTAGCAATATGCTTGGGTTTAAAGAAGGAGTGAGTCAATTCCAACTCCAAAGCCAGCTTGGTATATAATTGAATCAGAACTGAATCTGTGACATACGAAGAGTAGATCTGTGACATACAAAGGGGACAGCACTGCTGTAATTTCTGTTGACAGTCTAGCTAAGGAACAGTCTGTTAGCAGGCCTGTCTTCATCATGCACCAGGCTGGGAGATGCAGGTGAGCTTTAGCCTTTCCCCTGCTTTTTTTAAACTTTAAAAAAAGGCTGACTTCCCAGGGGAGACCTTGCCTTGGAGGAGGTGTGAATTGGGGGGTGGATGGGGGGGAAGCTGGAGGGTAGGAGGAGGGAGGACAGGGAAATCCATGGCTGATATGTAAAATTAAATTAATTATGAAATTTAGAAAAAGAGGGAAATAAAGCTCATCCACCAATGTGACATCTCTACAAGTTTTAAGAAAAATTTAAGAAACAAGGATTGGGGTAGGGTTCTGGTTTTGTCTTTACAGGATAATAGAAATACCCATCTTCCAGAAATCATAAGGCCTTGGATATCCAGAACTCTACAGAAGAAAGAAAGAGTCTATTGTTACCAATCTACACAGGGTAAAAATCTCACTGCCTTACAACTATATATCTTTAATTCTAGAAAAGTTGTGGTTCTGATTCAATGGTAGATTCAGCTGAGGCAGTTCCAGTCCCCTCCTCCCTACACCAAGGCTGAGCAAAGTGTCTCAGGTTTTGAGGTGGATGAGCTTTTACTTCTCCTCATCAAGGGGTTTCTCCTGTTCAAACCAAACTTTCATTAATTTTGTTGGTATCCATAGTTTTTCTTCTCCTGAAAAAACAAAAGCAAAACCCCTTCCTCAATGTAGGACATATCCTGGTTTCCATTTTGAGGTCAACATATCTCTGAAATAAACTGGTTGATATAGCTCAGAAGTTTTGTCTGTTGGCCAAGGTCTCTCCACAGCTGTTGTTCCTTTCTCATCAACACTGAGAAAATTCAAGGTTAATAAAGCACTATGCAATCTGTTTCTAGGAGTTATTACTACCTGTTGCTGTTTATTTAGCATATCCTTTAAAATTTGATTAGATCTTTCTATGACTGCTTGGCCTACAAGATTGTATGGTATATCTGTAACATGCTTTATATTATAATAAGAAAAAACTGTCACATTTTATTGGAGACATATAATGGGGCATTGTGTGTCTTAATTTGTACAGGTATTCCCATGATGGCTACAACTTCTAATAAGTGTGTGATCACAGAATCAGTCTTTTCAGAATTCATAGGTGTTGCACACCAAAATAATGAATAGGTGTCAATGGCATGGCATACATAATATTCCAAATGCTGCCAACTGAAACACATCCATCTGTCAAATTTCATTTCTTTGTATACCTATTGGATTGCTCCCCACAGGCAATGGAGTTTGGTTATAGAAGGAACAAGTAGGACATTTTTTTTAACAATATCCTTGGCTTGTTGCCAAGTGATAGAGAAATCTTTCTTCAAAGCTTTGCTGTTTACATGGTGTTTGTTCACTGATGATTTTCTGAAATTGTATGAATAATGAAGTTAATTCTTTATTATCAGGAATAAATTCAGCAGTTTCAATATGCAGAACAACTCTTTCTGTATATTGAGAGTCAGTGACTATATTGAGGGGTTCTGTGTCATCAGTACCATAAGAATGGCATACAATTCTGCCTTTTGTACAAAGTTGTATGGACTTTGAACCACTCTTAAGTCTCCTGATATGTATGTTGCTTTCCCTGATTTATTTGCATCAGTATGGAATGTGAGGACTCCAGAAATTGGCTTTTGTCATACATTGTGAAGAAGGTCCCATTCAGTCATGTTTACAAATTCTATTCTCTTGCTCTTGAGATAATAGTTGTTAATCTCTCCCAAAAATTTACTGCAGGCTCTCTGCCATTATTCATTATCTTTCCATAGTGAGAAAATTTCCTCATTAGTTAAAGGCACTACAGATTATTCTGGGTCCATTCCTGTCAACTGGCAAAATCTTTATTTTCCTTTCTGAATCAAATCAGAGATCTTTTCTATATAAGACTTTAACTTCTTATTTGGTTTACATGGTAGAAATATCCATTCCAATATAGTATCTTCCCTCTGCATCAAAATGTCTGTGGGGAAATGTCTGGAGGGGTGTATGACGAAAATGCATTTAAGTTCTGGATTCACATGATCCACATGTGCTTCTCAAATTGTCTTTTCTACTATAGCCAATTTATCTCAGCTGTGGCTGATAATTCTCTTGGACTATTTAATTCTTTCTCTCATTTTAGAGTATTAGCCAAGTTTTGTAGTCCATCTTTGGGTATTTCCACAATACCCAGTAAGTTGGAAATGATTCCTAACAATTTTTGAAAATCTTTAAGACTCGCCAATCAATCTCTCCTTATTTGCACCTTTTTGGGTCTAATTTTTTGTAGCTCTATCTTATATCCTAAGTAATTAATAGAATCTCCTCCTTGTATTTTTTTCAGGAGAAATTTGCACTCCCCAGTGAGGCAAAACCTTTTTCACTTCTTCAAACATGCTTTCTAATGTGCCTAACTTTGGATCAGCTAATAGGATATCATCCATATATTGATAAAGTATGGAATGTGGAAACTTAACACAAATTATCTGCAATAGTTTTTGCAGAACATATTGGCATAGGCGAGGGCTGTCTAACATTCCCATGGGAGGACCTTCAATTGATATCTCTTGACTGCATGGGAATTGTTACAATTAGGTTAAATTACAAACTGTGAAGGCAAGTTTTTCTCTATCATATTCTTGTAAAGGTATGGTAAAGAAACAGTCTTTTAAGTCAATAACTATTACGGGTCATTTTTACATAGCAGGGAGGGCAAGGACATCCCAGTCTGTAGGGAGCCCATTGGCTGAATTACTTTATTAATAACTCTCAGATCTGTCAGCATTTTCCAATTACCAGACTTTATTTTATAATAAATACAGGAGAATTCCAAGGGCTGGTAGATTCTTCAGTGTGTTGAACATTTAACTGCTCTTGAACCAGCTGCTCTAAAGCTTGTAGTTCCTCTTTTGTCAAAGGCCATTTTCCAACCCAGACAGATTTATTAACTAGCCATTTTAAAGGTAAGGTTGATGGTACTTCTGAGAGTTCAATAGGAGTTGTGTTCCATTTATGTACAACCTGAATGGTTGGTGACTGTTTATTATATCATGTTATGATATTATACCTAGAAACATGCATTGGTCTGTATTCCTTTTCTAAGAGTGTAGGAATTTTAATCTGGGTATTCCACCGTTGTAACAGATCTCAGCCCCAAAGATTCATTGCTACATTTGCTACATATGGCTTCAGCCTTCCTCTCTGTCCTTCTGGCCCTATGTATTCAACCCATCTTGAACTCTGTTTTATCTGAGATATGGTTCCAATCTTTAAGACTGGACATCTACCTCTTGAAGAGGCCAATTTGGATGCCATGATTTTGGTGTAATTTTAGTCACATCCATACACATGTCTACCAGACCCTCCAGAATAAGACCGTTAATTCCAATTCTAAGCTTTGGTCTTTGTTTATTTATGGAAGTCTGCAAAAAAAAATTGTTTTATTATGTTCTTTGGAATTTTTTCTTCATCTATCATAGTTGTTCTATTATCCATTGCAGTATCATTCTTTACATTAGCCACTGGTTTATTTAATTGTCCTGAAGAGGAATTCCTACCACAGTTGCTGGAGATGTTTGGATCACATTTGATTTGTGGGTCTGCAAGAGTTCCCCTGAGGCATTTCCCACTGGTAAAGGGTTGCCTCATGTATTTAATATTGATCCTCACTCACTGGTCCAATTTCTGCCTTTGCTGCATCTTCTACATAATCCAGAAAGTTGGGGTCTCCTATTTGGGTTATATCAACAAGGAGTATTACTTCTAGGAGTGTCCCATGTACAGTTTTTATTTATATGACCTTGTATACCATATTTAAAACAATTGGTGCCAGGGAGCCTTCTTTCACCTCTGGGATTTTCCTCTCCTGTCCAAGCCTCATTACTATAGTTAAGAGAGTCAACACCCTTAGTATACTGAATTTATTCTTCCAAAAATGTTCATCTGACCTTTAATGGTGTAAGTATTCTTTTGCATTCTATATTAGCATTGTTGAATGCCAAGGACTCAGTTAATACTTGTCTTAATTCTTTATCTGACACATGTTTTGTTATACTTGTGGTCAGCCTTTGTAAAAAAAAAAATCAGTGAAAAGTTCTTGTGGTCCCTTAAATATCTTTGTGTATACCTCAGTTGGTTTTCCTGGTTCTAGAATTTTTCCCAAGCATTTAGTGCTGTTGTATGGCAAAGGGATATTGTATGTTCATCATAAATGGCTTGTACATTCCTATCAGTGAAATGTCCCTCACCAAGAATTTGATCTTGGGAGATCTCAAAACTTCCAAGTTTACCTTGTTGCTCTAAATTTCTTGTCTCTTCCCTCAACCAGCTTTTCCACTGTAACTGCTGGGTATATTCTAGAACAGCTGAAATTAAGTGATGTCGGTCATCTGGAATGATTCTACGTGAGGTAGACCATGAATTGCACATCAGACTTGCATATGTGGAATCTATTCCATATGTAACTATTGCTTCCTTCATATTTTAAAGTCCCTCATCAAAATCGGTTGTAGTGTATATGTTACATATGGCTCAGAGTGTGTATTATCTGCTGGCCCCTCATGGATGATGACAGGATAAGCCATTGTATGAGAGCCATCTGGAGATGTTACAACCTGTATGGTTTTGCCCTTCTGCTTATTAGGCCCCTTGTCATGTTTACTGAGAGTTTCTGCCAGGGCTTGCATATTACCACCTAGGGTCTATTCTAGGGAGTGAACCTCCTGTATTGCTAGGGATTCCAGATTTCTCATGGAAGCATGCAACTTTTTATGTTCTTCTGAAACACGTGATTCCATACACCTTATTTCATCAGTTAATGATAATCTTTTTTCCTTACAAAGTATCTGAGTAGCTACAACTTCACCCTGGAGAGTTATTGTTCTGCCCATTAAATATCAATATTTATTATCAATAAAATCAACTTTGGCTATACTTTTATTATTAATGGACTGAAGTTCTTGTATTAAGTTAGCAGATTCCAAACTAAGAAGCCTGTTTTGTAAATCTTTATTACTATCTTGTTAATACTGGTTAACAGATTATAGAGAAAGAATCTTTTTATATAAGCCTTCACTGCTATCTTTTAAAGCCCATATCAGTCACAATAATGAATCATCTTTGTTACTATTATTAAACCAGTATTTGAATACTATATGAATTATTATAGTAAATCCCAAAATGGTACAGGCCAGATACACCTTAGGAAGGTCGTTTATTTCCAGGAAAATGTCATTCATCATACAGGCAAAAAAAGTTTTTAAATTCTTGTGAGGCAATGGTTTTATCCATATTATAAAGATTACTCAAAATTTGTTAGCCAGTATCAAGTTGTAAAATAATCAAGTACTATTCCCTGAAATAAAACACTGGCTTGCTTGTCTTACCTTCCTTTCAATGGTTTTTTGTGTGTAGTAGCATTTTTTGGCTTGCAGGTGTCACTGGTGTATCTCTAAAGCAGGTCCAGCTGAAGGCTTTGGCTGATGGCAACTGCAAGTGGGAGCAGAGTGTCCTGTGTGCAAGAGGCAGTGTCCAGCATGTGTGCTTGAGTGGCCTGAGCTCAGTGGGCAGAGAGCTCCAGGTGGCTCCGATCCACTCTCAACACTTCTGCAGCCATGGAATCCACAGCATCAGGGAACCACGCAGCTTCTGAGCAGCTTTGAGAGCAATGATGAGACTGTGGAAGCCTTGGGCTCAGGTGGGGAGCCAGCATGCAGAGATGGGGGAATGCCTCATTCACAGTGTTTTTTCGCCAGTCTGGGAGCTATGCTTGCTGGGGGATCTGAGACCAGACTTAGTTGCTCCCTTGCTTTGGGAATGGAACCACGGAGGTGCTCCCTAGTGATACAGAACTCAGCAGGCAGATGCTGGAGCCTGTGAGCCAGGAAGCAGGAAGAAAGGGAAGGAATAATACCAGGATGTTATAGGCTAAATGTGTTATTGTGGGGGTATTGTGTTCCCCAAAAAATTGTGTATGCTAATAAACTTATCTGGGGTCAGAGAACAGGACAGCCACAATATTAAACATAGAGGTTAGGCAGTGGTAGCATACGCCTTTAATCCTAGCATTCCAGAGGCAGAAATTCATGTGTTCAAGGATACACCCAGGCATGGTGACCCACGCCTTTAATCCCAGAAAGCACGCCTTTAATCCCAGGGAGTGGTGGTAGAAAGCAGAAAGATATATAAGGCGTGAGGACCAGAAACTAGAGGCATTTGCCCTGGAGAGGCCTTTGGCCTGGAGAAGCCTTTGGCCTGGAGAAGCATGTGGCTGGTTAAGCTTTCAGGCTTCTAGCAGCAGTTCAGCTGAGACCCATTCTGGATGAGGGCTCGGGGCATCCAGTCTGAGGAAACAAGACCAGCTGAGGATCTGGTGAGGTGAGATAGCTGTGGCTTATTCTGTCTCTCTGACCTTCCAGTGTTCACCCCAATAACTGGCCTCAGGTTTGATTTTATTAATAAGACCTTCTAAGATTGATGCAACATGTTATAGGGTTGAATAGGTAAGCATTTGGTCCCCAGGAGGGGTGGGAATTTTAAAAAGGACAGGGAAGTGTGGTAAGTGTGGAAAGCATGCCACAGCAGCCACAGAGGAGGCTGAAGTTGGAAGCCACCCAGGCTTTTGGAGTTTGCCTCACATGAGTGCCAGATATTGGTGGAAGTATTAAGGCAACTCCACATAGTTAAAGGGAGGTTTATCTGAGGATTTTACTTACAACAATAAAGGGATATGTTACAGGGTCTAGGAGAGGTAAAGTGCAGTCTAGTGGTGTTCTCCAGACAACTCCACTCAGCCTACCATCCAACATCCAGGATTACCAGAAACCAAGAGAGCCAACACGTCTTGGTCTTAAGGGCTTCCATTTTGACCCCACCAAAGGGGAAGGTCATAGATAGGCGTAACAGCTACTGGAAGCCTCACTGGGGGTAATACTTCCAGTTCAAAGCTGGAACAGCTACCCACTACATGTGAGGACTTGCCTAGTTAAAGAAGATGGCTGCTTCAGGATCCATGTCCCCCATTACTAAGAGGTTTTGCTAGGTTTACGCTCATAGATTCCATGGAGTTTCCATTGCATTAGGCTTCTATCTTGTCTCAAAAATGCCCCACATTTCCAGTCATTTCTCTCAGTATTTTCTCCCTTCCTCCAAGATACCTGATCCCTCTTGTTCCCAACCCCACCCACCTGAGTCCACCTGAAAAATTATTCTATTTCCCCTCCCAGGGAAATCTTTGCTTCCCTTCTTAAGCCCTCATTGTTACTTAGCCTCTGGGGTCTGTGAATTGTAATATGATTATCTTTTACTTACATCAAATATCCACTTATAAATGAGTACATAATGATAAGTTTTCTGTACCCTGATAATAGGTTTCTCTACCAACACAGTAAGGCAGATCAAGCTGAATTAAAAAATAAAAGAGCAGGTATTTTCAAGCAAAGCACTCCAGGGTGAGTCTTCCAGCCTCTAGAGAGCAAGGCAGGGGAAGAAGTTAGGAGAGAAATCACAAGGCTGCTGTTCTAAAGGAGGGGGCTGATATACCCTGTAGGCATGGGAGGATGGTGTGTCCTCTATAAGCTGGGCTTATGCCCAATTATAAGCTTTTGGTGGGGGCTTGGGAAGCTGACAGCCACAGGGGAGGAACTGCACTTGGCAGGTTTCTGAGAGGGCAGGTTTTGAAGAGAGGAATGGCCAGATCAAGCAGGGATAAGCTGGAGATCCCAGCCAAACATTCTGACTTTCTTGGATACATGGACAGTGGTTCAGCTCTCACTACTTCCTGCTGGCGTGGAACAACATGGGAAGGGAGCATCACAGTCAATGAGGCTCATGCTCATCAGGAGGTATGGGTGAAGAAGCATTTGGTTAATTGCAATCCTGGAGACCCCAGGATACTTTTCCATGAGGAAGTACAGAAGGCAAGTTGCTAGGAGAAAAAATAGATCATTCACATCAGCTCAGAGAGCAGGGCTAGCCATGGAGACAGCCATAATCTCCATGGGGATAGCCATGAAGATTGTTACCTCCAGCCCTATGAAGGTGGCTAGCCATGGGAAGAGTGAAGACTGACAGAAAGGCTAGAATGTTTACCAGGTCCAGGAAGAACAGGCTGCTTTATTTTCTATCCAGGCTCTGTAAAACATTCTGGGACTAGGGGTGTGCAGGCTTCAGTTGGAGCAGTCTTTAGTCTTTAATAAGAAATCTGCTCCAACAGATGTATTTTAAGGGCAGGAAATAAAGTTAATGACTTTTAGGGGAGAAATTTTTTCTTAGGTGTACTTTTGAAACTTCCAGGTCCACAGCCATGGTAACTAGGGGAAGTATGTTCCAAAATCAGAGAACGGGGAGAAGGTTCCGTCCCCATCAGGAATATGCAGGTAGAAAACAGGTTTGTTGATTGGCAATATTTATCTAAAGTCCGTTTTGCCCTGTGAGATGTGGTTCCAAGTTAATCTCCTGAAGCTTATAAGAATCTTTTATTTATTTATGTATTTGAAGGCAAAAGTTCGGACTTCCCTTCTGGACCAGAGTTGAGTGCACTGGCTCAGCCTAGACCCCATCCCTGGGCACCAGCCACTCTGGGGAAGACCTGCCCAACATGGCCCCAGGTTCTGGCCACCAGGCAGGTTCCCTTCTAGCCCTACCGGGAAGGCTCCCCTTCTACAAGACCCCCAGCAGATCCCGCAATCTCCACGCCCTGCCCCCACGACCATCCGCCCGAGACCCCAGCGACTTCCTGAGACTTAGAAACAGGTCCCAGCTCCCATCCTGTCCCAGACTTCCCTTCTGGACAAGAGCTCCCATCCTGCCCCGGAGTTCCCATTTGGACAAGAGAGCTCCCATCTGAGCAAGAGAGAGAGACTCCCTGAATCTGTCAGCTCTGTCTGGACCAAGTGCGCAGATAAGACTAAGAACGAACCAAAAGGAGATGTGCAGGCGCCAAGGCAGGAGTACATACAACAAAATGAAGAGCAATACAGCATCACCAGAGCCTAGCCCCCTCCAACACCTAGACCTGAACATCAAAAATTGGAAGAAGCAGAAGAAAACAGCCTTATGAATAACATCATGAAGAAGGTAGAGGCTTTTATAGAGGAAAAGACAAAAAAAAATGGGAAGAACGCTATAAAAACCTAGAGGAAAGGACAATTAAAGTAGAAGAAAACAATAAAGTCCTGGAAGAAAACAATAAAGCACTGAAAGAAAATCATGAAAAAGCAATGAAACAGATCCAAGACCTGAAAAGGGAAATAGAAAAAATGAAGAAGACACAAACAGAGGGAATGCTGGAAATAGAAAATCTGAGCAAACTATCGGGAACTTCAGATGCAAGTATAACCAACAGAATGCAAGAGATGGAAGAGAGGATCTCTGGCGTTGAAGATACGGTAGAAGGAATAGATTTATCAGTCAAAGAAAACACTAAAGCCAACAAAGTCATGAACCAAAATGTCCAAGAAATTTGGGTCACCATGAAAAGACCAAACCTATGAATAATAGGGATAGAAGAAGGAGAAGAATACCAACTCAAAGGCACTGAAAATATATTCAACAAAATCATTGAAGAAAACTTTCCCAACTTAAAGAAGGAAATGCCTATGAAGATACAAGAAGCCTATAGAACACCAAACAGACTAGACCCCCAAAAAAAGTCACCTCGCCACATAATAATTAAACAACTAAATATACAGAATAAAGAAAGAATATTAAGGGCAACTAAAGAAAAAGGCCAAGTGACTTATAAAGGCAAACCCATCAGAATAACACCCAATTTCTCAATGGAGACTTTGAAAGCCAGAAGGTCCTGGACAGAGGTAATGCAGACACTAAGAGACCATGGATGCCAGCCTAGACTAATATACCCAGCAAAACTTTCAATCATCATAGACAGAGTGAACAAGACATTCCAAGACAAGGCAGATTTAAACAATACTTATCCACAAACCCAGCCCTACAGAAAGCACTAGAAGGAAAATTCCAACCTAAGGAAGTCAGATACACCCTCGAAAACACAGGCAATAGATAAAGCCACAGAAATAAACCCCAAAGAAGAGAAGTACACACAAACTACCACCAAAAGATAGCAGGAACTTACAATCACTGGTCATTAATATCCCTTAATATCAATGGATTTAATTCACCTATAAAAAGACACAGACTAACAGAATGGATATAAAAGCAGGACCCATCTTTCTGCTGCATACAAGAAACACACCTTAATTTCAAAGATAGACACTGCCTCAGAATAAAAGGCTGGGAAAAGCCTTTCCAATAAAATGGTCTTAAGAAGCAAGCTGGTGTAGGTATCCTAATATCCAACAAAATAGAATTCTAACTAAAATAAACCCAGGGCCAGATAGTTTCAATGTAGAATTCTACCAGATCTTCAATAAGAGTTAATACAAATACTCTTTAAATTGTTCCACACAATAGAAACAGAAGGAACATTACCAAACTCCTTTCATGAGGCTACAGTTACTCTGTTTTCCAAGCCAAACAAAGATGCAACAAGAAGGAAAATTACAGACCAATCTCCTTCATGAACATTGATGCAAAAATACTCAATAAAATACTGGCAAAAGACTCCAAGAACATATCAAAAATATTATCCAACATGATCCAGTAGGCTGTAGCCCGGAGATGCAAGGTTGGTTCAACATATGAAAATCTGTCAATGTAATACACTATATAAACAAACTGCAAAAATATATATATATGATCATTTCATTAGATGCTGAAAAGGTCTTTGACAAAATCTAACACCACTGCATGGAGAAGGTCTTGGGGAGATCATGAATACAGAGAATGTATCTAAACATAATAAAGCCAATTTACAGCAAGCCAACAGCCAACATCAAATTAAATGGACAGAAACTCAAAGCAATCCCACTAAAATCAGGAACAAGGCAAGGCTGTCCACTCTCCCCATATTTATTCAATATGGTACTAAAAGTTCTAGCTAGAGCAAAAAGACAACAAAAGGAGATCAAGGTGATAAAATTGGAAAGGAAGGAATCAAACTTTCACTATTTGCTGATGATGTGATAGTATACATAAGTCACCCCAGAAATTTGACCAAGGAACTCTTACAGCTGATAAACACCTTCAGTAATGTGGCACAATACAAGATTATCTCAAAAAATCAGTAGCCCTCCTATATACAAATGACAAATGGGCTGAGAAAGAAATCAGAGATTCATCACCCTTTACAATAGACACACATAATATAAACTACTTTGGGGTAACTCTAATTAAGCAAATGAAGGACCTGTATGACAAGAACTTTAAGTCTCTGAAGAAATAAATTGAAGAAGATATCAGAAAATGGAAAGATCTCCCATGCTCATGTATACTTAGGATTAACTTAGTAAAAAATGGCAATCTTACCAAAAGCAATCTACAGATTCAGTGCAATCCTCATCAAAATCCCAAACACAATTCTTCACAGACCAGGAAAGAACAATACTCAACTTCATATGGAAAAACAAAAAACTCAGGATAGCAAAAAGAATCTTGTACAACAAAGCAACCTCTGGAGGCATCAAAATCCCTGACTTCAAACTCTACTATAGAGCTACAGTAATAAAAACAGCTTGGTACTGGCATAAAAACCGACATGTGGACGAATGGAATCAAATTTAAAATCCTGACATTATTCCACACACACATGAACACCTAATTTTTGACAAAGAAGTCAAAACTATATAATAGAAAAATGAAAGCATCTTCAATAAATGGCACTGGCATAATGGGATGTCAATGTGTAGAAGATGGCAAATAGATCCATATCTGTCACTGTGCACAAAACTTAAGTTCAAGTGGATCAAAGACCTCAACATAAACCCAGTTACTGTGAACCTGATAGAAGAGAAATTAGGAAGTAGTCTTGAACGCAATGGCACCTGAGATCACTTCCTAAATATGACACCAGTAGCACAGACACTGAGAGCAACAATTAATAAATGGGACCTCCTGAAACTGAGAAGCTTTTGCAGGGCAAAGGACATGGTCAGTAAGACAAAACGACAGTCTATAGAATGGAAAAAGATCTTCACCAACTCCACATCTGACAGATGGTTGGTGTCCAGAATATATAAAGAACTCAAGAAACTAGACATCAAAATACCTAACAGTCCAATTAAAAAAAATGGGCTATAGAGCTAAACAGAGAACTTTCAACAGAAGAATCTCAAATGGCTGAAAGACATTTAAAGAACTGCTCAACATCCTTAGACATCAGGGAAATGCAAATCAAAACAACTCTGAGATACCATCTTACACCTGTCAGAATGGCTAAGATCAAAAACACTGATGACAGGTTATGTTGCAGAGGTTGTGGAAAAGGGGATCACTCCTCCACTCTTGGTGGGAATTCAAACTTGTATAGCCACTCTAGAAATAAGTATGGCAGTTTCTCAGAAAATTTGGAATCTATCTTCCTCAAGATCCAGCTATACCACTCTTGGGCATATATCCAAGGAATGATCAATCATATCACAAGGACACATGTTCAACTATGTTCATAGCAGCATTATTTGTAATAGCCAGAAGGTGGAAACAACCTAGATGCCCCTCAGCTGAAGAATGGATAAAGAGTGTGGTACATATACACAATGGAGTACTACTCAGCAGAGAAAAACAATGACATCATGAGGTTTTCAGGCAAATGGGGGGAACTAGAAAATATCATCCTGAGAAGACAATCCAGACTCAGAAAGACAAACATGGTATGTAGTCACTCATGAGTGGATACTAGATGTAAAGCAAAGGATACCCAGACTGCAACCCACACCTCCAAGGAGACTAGTTTGTAAGAACAACCCCAGGATAGACAAAGGGATCGATCAGTGATAGAGCAATGGATGAGATCTACATGAGAAAACTGGGGTTTGGGGGGGTAATGGAAGGCAAGTGTCAGGGGAAAGAGAGCTTAGGGGAGCGGGAGGTACTAGCTGAATCGGGAACAGAGTAGGAGAACAAGGAAAGAGATAACATGATAAATGAAGAAACCACAGAATGGGGAGAAGCAGAGTGCTAGAGAGGTCCCCAAGAATCCACAAAGATGACTCCACTATAGACTACTGGCTGGGCAATGGTCAAGAGGGTGCCTGATCTGACCTACTCTGGTGATTGGATGGGCAAACACCCTAACTGTCATGATAGAACCCTCATCCAGTGCCTGATGGAAGCAGATGCAGAGATCCACAGCCCAGTCCCAGACGGAGCTCCAGGAGCCCATTTGACCAGAGAGAGGAGGGATGCTATGAGCAAGAAATATTGAGACCGTGATTAGAAAAAGTACAGAGACAACTAGCCAAACTAGTAGAAACACATGAACTGTGGACCAATAGCCGAGGAACCCCCATGGCACTGGACTAGGCCCTCTGGATAGGCGATACAGTTGTTTAGATTGAACTAATTAGGGGGTCCCCAGACATTGGGACCGGGACCTGTCCTTAGTGCATGAGCCGGCATTTTGGAGTCTTCTGCCTATGGTGAGACACTGTGCAGCCTTGGTGCAGGGAGGAGGGGCTTGAAACTGCCTCAACTGAGTGTACCAGGCTCTACTGACTCCCCAGGAGAGATCTTTCCTTGGAGGAGGTGGGAATGGAGGGGGCGGATTTTGGGGGAAGCCTGGGGCATGGGTGGAGGGAGGACAGGGGAATCTGTGGTTGATAAGGAAAATGAATAGAAAAATCTCTTAATAAAAAATTTTTAATTTCTTTTAAAATTAAAAAAAGATTCATGTTATATTGGACAATACAAATCAAGAGAAGGAAAAAAGACCAAGAGAAAGCACAAGAATCAGAGATCCCCTCATTCAGCCACCTAGGATTCACAGAAATAACACTAAGCTGGGAGCCATAATACAAATACAAAGGACCTGGTTCTGATCCATGCAGGTCCTGTGTATGCTATCTCAGTCTCTGAGTTCTTATGAGCTTTGGACATGTTGATTTACAGGGGCTTGTTTTCTTGTTGTCCAAACCTTCTGATTCTTACAGTCTTTTTCCTCCCCGCTGTGAGGAGCCCTGAGCTCTGAATGGAGAGATTTATTTAGTGCTGGTTGTTTCAAGATCTCTCACCTTCTCTATACTGTCTGGTGGTGGATCTCACTATTTGTACCCATGTGCTGTAGGAGGAACCTTTTCTAACGACAAGGGAAGAGACACTGGTTTTTAAGTATAGCAGAATATCATTAGGAGTCATCTTATCACTACTTTTTTCTTTTCATAAATCTGTATTACTTAATTTTATCCTAGGTCTCTGTGTTATCTAGACTCAGGGTCTTGAGCATGTAAGCAGTGTAGGGTAAGGTTTATCTTGTGGGGTGTACCTTAAGTCACATCAGTTATCTGTTGGTTACCAGCTTTTTGTCACCATTGCCCCAGCATTTCTTTCAGGCAGTAGAGCATTGTGTGTATAAGGTTTGTAGCTGGCCAAGTGTTTACATTTCTCTTTTGGGAGTTTACAGAGTAGTTCCCATAACAAATACACTGGAACATGGGAGAAAAGCCTCTATGTAGGAACTGGCTTGATGTCTTCATCTTCAATGAGTTCTGTATGTGCCCTCTTTAGCAATGGAACCTTAATGTCAGTGTGTGGAGAGCAATCTACTCTTAGCAACATCCTGGTTTTTTTCTGGATCCCTGTGAGTCACTTTTGGCCAACAACTCAATTAGATGTAACCCAATTCGGGTACAAAAAAGCTTCATTTGGAGAAAAAAGATGAGCAGTTGGGATTCTGTTATGGTGATATTTTATTTGTGCTGAAGTGTGATTTTATTTGTATGTTAATAAATAAAGTTTGCCTGGAGATCAGAGGTCATAGCAAGCCAGGAACAGCAATCGAGCGGTGGTAGACCATGCCCTTAATCCAATCACATGGCAAGCAGAGTCTCTGTGTGGTCAAGGACACAACCAAACGTGGTGAGAAGAGCCTTTAATCCCAGTACCAACCATAGAGACCTGGAGATCTGTATAGACAGGCAGTGACGAGGAAGTCATATGGTTGGGTTTAGAGTCAATGAGAAGGCAGAACAGAAAGGTAATAAAAACACAAGTCAGGCAGAAAGAAACTCTCTATGGGGAAGCTATGGCAGTGAGGTGGTAAGATAAGGTAGTTGTGTTGGGCAGCAGTGGCACACACCTTTAATCCCAGCACTTGGGAGGCAGAGGCAAGCAGATCTCTGTGAGTTTGAGGCCAGACTGGGCCAGACTGGGCTACAGAGTGAGTTCCAGGAAAGGCACAAAGCTACACAGAGAAACCCTGTCTCGAAAAACCAAAAAAAAAGATAAGTTAGTTGTGACTCTCTGATCTCTTTGGCTATTTAACTCTGTATTTGGCTCTGTGTTTCTTATTTACTAAGACTGTTTAGAATTTCATCTACACTCTGTGTACTGTAATATTGACAATTTCATTAAAATACCTTTATGTACATATATTTTTAAAGAAGTTTAAACTGTAATAGGGTTCTATACTACCCTTCAAACGGCCCCTGATTTTAGATATTTCTCTCCATATTCTCTCCCAGAACCTCCTCGCCCCTTCCTTTCCCCAATTGATCCTCCCATTCTAGCCCTACACACTTAGCCATCCCTAATTGTCCATTAAATATCACTTTCCTAATGAGATCCAATATTTCCTCCAGTCCCTCATTCTACACCTACTCTCTGTGGTTCCACCAGCTGTAACTTGGTTATCAATGACTTCACAGCTAATATCCATATATAAGCAAATACATGCAATATTTATCTCTCTGATTCTAGAATACCTCACTTGGTATGATTTTTTTTCTCATTCCACCCATTTTCCTTCAAAGTTCATGTTATCACTATTTTATCAGCTGAGTAATACTCCATTGTAGAAATGTTCCACTTTATCTATCTTTATCTATCCTTATGTTTAGGAGAATCTATGTTGGTTTTTAAATTCTGACTATTAATAATGGAGTAACAAGGAACATAGATGAGCAAGTGTTTCAGTGGTAGGATAAATATCATTTGGATATATGCCCAAGCATGTTTTAGCTAGAACTTGAGGTAGATTGATTGCCATCTTCTAGACAAACGGCCACACTGATTTTCATAGTGACTCTGTGGTTTTGCACTCCTATCTGCAATGTACGAGTGTCCTTACTTCACATTCCTGCCAGCTCTACTTTCCCTTGTGTTGTGGATCTTTGCCATTTTGACAGGTGTAAGATGAAATCTCAGTGTAGACTGGATTTGTAATGATATGACTGCTAATGATGGTGAACTTTTCTTTAAGTGTTTCTCAGCCATTTGAGTTTCCTCTTTCTCATTCTGAAGGCTACTGCATTGTCTGAATGACATTGTCCTTTGACATGCAGAAGCTTCTCAGACAGACAGAAAAAACAGCATTCAAGCAGGCAAAGAATATAGTCATACAACAGACAGTAAAGGTACTACTTCCTATCATGAACATTGCAGGTCATATTTCCTGTATGTCTGTAATAAGCTCTGTCTATGAGGGACTGTTTTTGACACAGAATTCATTTGGAATATTTGATGTAATCCAAGTCAACTACTACAAATGGTAATCAGAGCTTGTTAGGAAATTTGCCTAAGAGGAATTGTGTCTGTGAACTTCATGTTCAATTACATAGATCTAATCATAAGGGATATGGAGCAGAAAGATTATCATAAATGAAATTATTATCTTTTAGTTAATCCCTGGACTTAGGAACTTATATGCAGAGCCACAGGCCAGAGAGTGATTATGAAACCCACAGAGACAAACAGTGTATTCAAAAGAGAATTACTGAGATTTTTGAAAAGTGCTTCACTCCTTCACAGTATCTTTAATAATATAAAGAGAAACCTGGATGTGTTCATGCATAATTGATACAAGGGTTTCTCCATGACTCTTCATGCTGCACTTTGCTCAGGCTCTCATCTCAGCTACATTACAAAGATGTTGTCTTTGATCTTTGTCTTCCTGGTCCTGAAGCCTGCCTTACTTCTCTGCAGTTTGACTGACCCTAAGTGCTTTTTCAGAATTAAAGACAAGGAAAACCCAGAAGGAGATAAAGACATTGATTGTTCCTTTTTCATTTATACAGAGAATGGAAACATGAAAAATGATTATTTCAGTGGGAATCTTGATAAGCAGTAAGTGCCTCTTTTACTTACTAATTTTTGTTTATCGTGGTAGATGATACATTCTAAGGCTGCGGATAGTTAGACCATTATTCTGTGTGCCTTCTTTCTGTCTTGTCCTCCCTCTTTTAGGACATTATCCAAATTTATTTCATATTTAATGAAGGTTATTACTCTGTTTCTTATGTATAGGGGTTAACTTTTTGTATTTCTCTCTCTCTCTCTCTCTCTCTCTCTCTCTCTCTCTCTCTCTCTCTGGTTGTTTGAGACAGGGTTTCTCTGTGTAGCTTTGGAGCCTGTCCTGGAACTCATTCTGTAGCCCATGTCGGCCTCGAACTCACAGATATCTGACTGCCTCTGCCTCCCGAGTACTGGGATTAAAGGCGTGCACCACCACCGCCCAGCTAACTTTTTTGTATTTCTCAAGTCACAGATTCTAGACTTGAAGTTGAATGAATGATTCATGCTGTCAACTTTGCTTTTAGAGACAATCCTTTAATTTGGCAATTCCCAACTGGTGTCATGTGATGCCCCTTACAAACATGGTACTAAACACGGCTTTTAGTTTATTTCATAGAGGCTACAATAAAGTGGTCTTTCTTTTGCCTGCTACTGTTTTTTTTTTTGTGTTTTCATCAGCACAAAATGCCCAATTCCTATACAGTGGACCTTGGTATGTTTTTCCAGACTTTTAGTTTATATATATATAAAAGGTGCAGAGATATTGTTCAAATAATCTATTTGTCATAATTTTACAACTGTTGTGTTCTTTGACTCCTGCCACTGAAATCAGGTGTGGAAAATCAATATTGGTTCCCTATGATAGCTTTATGTCACCTTTTCCTCTATAGTCAGTTAATATGCACAGCCACATTTTTGTTGAATAAACAATGTCATAACTTTTTTCAAAGTTCTAAGTTAGAGCCGGGTGGTGGTGGCGCATGCCTTTAATTCCAGCACTCGGGAGGCAGAGGCAGGCAGATCTCTGTGAGTTCGAGGCTAGCCTGGTCTACCAAGTGAGTTCCAGGAAAGGCGCAAAGCTACACAGAGAAACCCTGTCTCAAAAAACCAAAAAAAAAAGAAGTTCTAAGTTAGAAACACGTCAATCATCCAATTAGAGTACCCCAATAGTCAATTTGTTCATTGCTAGAATACAGGGGGACCCTGCAAGAATTGATTTACTATTTTACTTTAAATGTGCTAGAATATAAGGTGTTGTCTGTGGTAACTGCTAACAGTTGAGAGAGAAGTACTAAGGTAATAAATTCATTCAAATTTCTCAGGGATGAAGCCCATTTATTGTTTAGAAATTGTCATTTTTCATTTTGCTACATACGCTTTCATTTATTAATTTTATTCCACATTTGAATCTCTTTCTCCCCTTTCCCTAATTATATAAAATATTTGTTTATTGCGAGGATGAGTACACTACACAATAATTGCTTTATATTTTTGACCATAATTTTCCTTCATCGATGAGGTTACTGGTTGAGATTTCACCTGGTGGAATTGTTACAATGTCTCTTGGAGTTTGATAGGGAAATTATCAAAAATAACATTCCAAATTTAGGTAAAAACACATCTCTAGGTGTGGCATTGTGTATGTGTTTGAGAATCATCACAGTTTTCAGTTTTAGATAAAGCTGATGTTCAGTTTTTGATAGCTTATCTTAGTATAAAATTCTACACAGAGGAGAAAGTTTGTGACTGTATTACAAAAGAGAAAAATCTCAGCAGAATTTAAAAACCATAGAAGCAGTAAAACAATACCCTATGTGGTGATCATTCATCTGTTTATCAAAAATACCCTTAGGTTTCAAGGAGAATGTGGAGCAATGAGCAAGTGATCATATAATAGTTATAAAAGTAATAGTCATGGTAATATGGAATATGGAGAAGATGACCCAGACACCCAAATGATCAGATACAAATGAGGAAGAATGAGGACAATTTGAGTAGAATTTGAACAAAAAAATGTTCACCAATACCTATATCATGTCTTCCATAAGCTTATGATCATCTCCACATTGAAGGCAGGCGGTGCCATGAAAGTCATGGAGAGGATGTTTTTAATTCCTATCATGCACTCAAATTTCACCAGCTAATGAATTAATATCCCTCAGTGATGTGACCTCCTATTTTAAGATGATGGGGAATTTTATGTCTGAAATTCTGGCACTTGTAATTGCAGAATCATTCTACATCTATGCTTAGGTATCTACATGACACAAGATGAACGATGTCCAGAGAAATGTTTTGATTTCTCCTAACTTATGAGTAATAAAGAAAATGGCAAGGCAAATGTCTTCTTCCTAGACTCTTTTGTCTGGATTTTTACTAATACAAAGTAATCAGTTAGTATACAAACCTTCTCATGGAGGCATAAATGCCTCACTTCTTAAACAATGGTCCTGACCATATCCTGAATTTTCTTCATATACTTGTATGCTCATAACAGACTAGATTTTTGTATCTAAATATCTATTTAGTCTTATTTATTATATAGCAAACATGTTTCCAGATTACTGTATGTTTCTCTTCCTGTGCTGTGTTTAAACAGCAGTTTTTCTTTTATGGCTATTCAATATGATTTTCTAAGCAATAATTAGATGATTCTACCATGATTAGAAAGAAGATATCACATTTGTAAAGCAAATGAATTTACAGAAGTAAAATATATTATTATTTATGCTCCTACATGGTTTATTATCTAAATAAATAAATATATAATTTAGATCATTGTGAATAAAATATGAAATTTTGAAACATGGCCAGGATGAATGAGATTCAACAAACTAAACACATATTCATTCATCATCTCAAATAAGACTCTTCTGTGGAAATATAAATTGGTACTACAAAGAGATATTCCGCCTATGTACCTATTAGTAAAATCTTTAGGGTTATTGTTTAGCTATATGTGAATAGCATGGTTTAGGAAACCATAACATGAATTTTAATGGAAAATACAATTTCATACATATTTTCTCATACTATTACTTCTAATGTCCTATACCATCACAGAGAACATAGAAGAGAAGTGATAGTCTAGTCATTGGTTTTCATGTGCTTTGTAGAACATCAGGAACTTACTTTGTGGCAAGTTAGAGTATTTAATATAAATTTATTCTATATATATTCATTTTCATGTAAAAAATGAATAATATGTTCCATTAATTAGGTAAATTCTATGGATCTTTATAGCTTTCATCAGATGTAATTTGTCATAAGGACTGTTTTTTTTTTTTTCAGTACCTGGTCATTTTACAACACTTATTTGAATGAGCACTTAGGTATGTCATTTAACAAACAAAATTTCAAATACTCCAATTCCTCTGTTGACATTCATAATCAGAATTTCTCTGTGACTGAGAAAAGGATTCTTCTTGTGGCATCCTTTATTCTTTATAAATTCTTTATAAGAATTTAATTGACATAAGAAAGAAAAGTAAGGTTATTATATGTATATATTCTGTATATTTCCGATGTTGTTGGAGACTAAATGTGAGGGATACACAAATGCTTATACTGTATATCATAATCTTAAGGTCAGCATTGTTTGTATGTAATAGGAAACTAAGTTATTGGTATGTGTACCTTCTACTGGAGTTAGGATCTCAGTTTCGCCTATAATTTTCTACTATTTGTCTAAACCATGTTGTAAATATTTTAGTCACACATATTTCCCATATGGGTGTATAGTGATGAGAGGGAACCAAAGGAATCAATCAATCTCTATTCAGATTGAGTCAAATCTCCAAAACTGTGAGCCTACCTGAATAATGCAGGAAGGTTTCACTTATTTTCTCACATAACTACACCAACTGTGTTACCTATCTAAAATTTTATTACTAAGTTGAGGATTGCATGGAATGCATTATGATCATATTCATGCCCTTCCAACAACTTCCCAAGCTCCAAGCCTCTTTCTCCAGCTACCCTTCTTTGTCTCAATTCTTTTAATGCATCACAGGTCTATTTGTCCAATGTCTCTTGAAATAAATGGCTTCCACTGGAAAATATTTAACCATCAAAGTGAGATAAACTTAAAAAAAATAAAAACCAGCCTCCATCTTTCAGTTACCTATCAATTGCCAATATTGTTTTAGTTTCTAGTCATCTGTGTGGAGAAAACATTGGAGTAAGTTTTTTCTCCTTTCTAAATATAGTGATCTTTTACAAAATGATAGGGGGCTTGTGACTCAATAGAACATTTAAGTTATAAAGTTCACAATACTACTTCATTTTCATAGATAATGTGCTGTGCCACAGAGAAAAACCTCATCTGATAAACTCCAGGGTTTTTAAGGTTAAAAAGAAAAAGAACAACTGATAAGTAGAGGCTTCCCAAGCAGATAAGAAAATGTAGCATCATTGATGATGGAACAAGGTAGCAGTGGATACTTTTTGAAATGTAAAGCAATAAGCCTCTGAAGATTTTATATAAAAATCTCTCAATATAAAATTATTAAATAATAAAATTGTTAATTTAAATTGAACTATGATTCCAAAGGGGGAAAACACAAATCTAAAATAGCTAATCTGTTTTTGTTTCTGTTAAGATATATTTTATGGTCTACTTGTTTAAAAGAATGAACGAGACATAGTCAGATGTGTTTATCCATCACCACAGTCATGTTCAAAATATATAGAACATTTCACCAGGAATTATTAATTCTTAATTATTATTAATTATTAATTCTGTACTGCTCAGCTGCCATCATTTTATCCCCTCGTTCCTACCTATTCCTGAATCTACATTCTATCCCATAAAGTTCCAGTTGGACTTTTCAGATGAATGAGATAATCTCCTTTTTGCTCTTTTATGTTTTTTAACCTAATATAATATTTTCACAGTGCTATCTATATTAAAGCACAGATCAAACTTATATCCCCTGCATCTTTTATTGAAAATTTATTTTTCATACATTATATTCTGATTATACTTTTCACTCCCCCAACTCCTCTGAGATCCTCTGCACCTCCCCTCCTATCTGAACCCACACCCTTTCCACCCTTTCTTTCTCTTGATGGAAAACAAAGAGTCTTCTAAATAATAGTTAGAAAATATGCTAAAACAAAAACAAACAAAACAGAATAGGTAACACAATCAGACAAACAGATGAAATGAAAAGAATGAGACACACATATAGATAATAAGACAAACACATTCTTACACACAGGAATCCCATAAAAACACAGAACTGGAAGACATAATACAAATCCAAAGGACCTTTAGGATAAATAATTTTAATGTCCTGAAAAATATATTATTATACAATGAGGCCTCACAGATACCATTGAATTTATATTGTTTTGGTTATATACTGCCCTTTGGGCCAGCCCCAAAGGGTAGTTTGTGTCCCCAGAGACACTCTTTTGGAGAGACCTAAATTTCTGTTTGCAAGTAGATATTGATAGGAGATATCTTCTGAGTTTAGGATAGGAGCTTTTGTCCAATTTTCCACTGAGCAAATGGACTTCATCTGGCACTGATGTGTGCAGGTCTTGTGTGTACCGCCTAAGCTTCTGTGAGGTCATGTGCATCAGTCCTGAGCATAGAAGGCTTTATTTATTTTGTGTTCTCAATCCACTTTAGCTCTTACAAATCTTTCCACCTCTTCTACCATGGAGTTCCCTGAGCCCTGTGGGAAGTGTCGATGCATTTGGTGGAGACATCACATATAAAAGTGGTGCAAGGTCTCTCATTCTCTGTACATTGTACAGCTGTGGGTCTCAGTATATATCTATATACGCTGGAGAAAGAAACTTTTCTGACAATGTCTGAGTAAGGGACAGATCAATCACTATATTTGAATGAAATTAGGAGTTTACATTCCCACAAGCAATGGATGAGTCTTTCCATTAGTATGCATTCTTGGAGCACAAACTAGAATTTGTTTGATTGATGTTGTCCATGCTGTATATAATTGTATAAACTTTCAAATGTACTTTTGATATAGGTACCCTGATGAGTAAGGATCGTTTCTCATTTTCCATTCTGCCACTCTGTCCTAATGATGGTGGGGTTTTTTTCCACCATACAAAAGCTTTTCAGTTTCATGAGGTCTCATTTACATATTGCTATTTTGGTACCTTTGCTATCAGTGTTCTGTTCAGAAAAAAAAATTTTATGGTAACCATGAATTCAAGACTATTCCTCAATTTTCTCTTTTGAGAGATCTAACAAATCTAGTCTTAAACTGAGGTCTTTGATCCACTTGCAGGTAAGTTTTGTGCTAGGTCATAGGTATGGATAAATTTGTGTTCTTCTCCATGTATCCATTCAGTTTGGCCAGCACCATTTGTTAAAGATGTTTAGCTTTTCCACAGTGTATTTCTGGCCTCTTAATCATAAAATAGATGTCCACAAGTGTGTAGACATAATCTGAGACTCCATTTCCTTTCTATTCAACAACATGGCTATTTATTGTGCCAGTTTCACAGTGTTTTTGTTACTACAGCTATGGAGTACATTGTGAGACCATAGTGTTATTCCCAGTAGCTATTTCAATATTTATTATTATTTTAGCTGTCGTGGGTAGTAGTATGTTACATATGAAGATAAAAAGTATCCTTTCAAGTTCTAAAATACATAGTTTTTAAATTATTGTCTACTCTATACTATTTGACATATTAATATTTCACAGATAAGTAATTGCAGTGCATGAATGGGAGAAATCAATTTTAACAACACATATCCATCTCCAGTATAGAATATCAAGGGCCTAGACAATGTGACTTAACTCAAGTCTTTCTGAAAGAGGTAATTGTAAGAAATAAAAAATATGACAACGCTAAAAAAAAAAGATTCAAACACGAGCATTAAAAAATTATGAGAAAAATAATCATTCAATCAATTCCGTACTAGCTTCACAGCCACATGTCATGTCTAGTTACCTGAATATGTATTCAGCCACAAAGCAACACAGAAAATATAGATGATGCTAACACAACCTGTGAATCTAGCTCCTAGAACTGCTCTAGGGTTATAAATAGAATGCCTTCAGACTAGTGGGATTTTAAGAAACTTTTTTATCTGAGGATCTTTAGGAATAACTTTCTATCTATTTGAGGGAATCAGACTCACATATAGGATATGAGTGTCATGTTCTTTATTTCTCCACAGCTTCAATTCTATCTCAAGTTGCAATTCTCTTGCTCTCTTTGTCCTACATAGCTATATACACATTTAACTGGATGCTTGTTACAATAAAAAGAAAAGTTACAAAATCTGCATCTGAAGGTCATGGCATATCCATTTACCATGGCAATGCATAGGTCCCAAATATAAAAATATATTTCTTTGTCCTGTAGCTAAAGACTTTTCTCTCCGTGTCCCGCCAAGCCCCGGCAGTCCGAGAGTCCACTTGTAAAATAAACACACAGACGCTTATATTATTTAAACTGTTTGGCCTAATGGCTCAGGCTTCTTCTTAATTGTTCTTATATCTTAAATTAACCCATTTCTATTAATCTATAAGTTGCCACGTGGCTCGTGGCTTACTGGTATCTTAAAAATCTTCTCATGGTGGCAGCTGGCAGCATCTCTCTGACTCAGCCTTCCACTTCCAGAATTCTCTTGTCTGCTTGCCCCACCTATACTTCCTGCCTAGCTACTGGCCAATCAGCATTTTATTTATACAGAGCAATATCCACAGTACTTCCCCTTTTCTTTTTTTTCAAAAGGGAAGTTTTTAACTTTCATGTAGTAAATTACAGATAGCAAAAGAATTATCAAGCAAGAATTATAGTTATACTGTTTAGTCTATTTATGATATCTAGTCTATTTGTATTTGGCAAAATTAAGGAAGATATCCTATCTATCATATTTGTGAGTTTAAGGTTTCATATCTAACTTATCTTTTATCATAACTAAGGAAAATTGTAACTATCTAGCTTCAACTACATCAAAGACCTCAGAAGGATATACTATTACCTGAGAAATGGGAGAAGGATGCAAGCAACTTTCAGGAGTCTTGCAGGGTAGACAGAGACAGCTGGCAGCCTGGACAGTCACCTAATATTCTTTTGTAAAGTTGGGGGCATCTGTCTTCAGCCCACAGGGCTAGAGTCTCAGTCATTTTTCTCAGTGTCCTGTAGAATGTCTGGCAGTTTCCTCTGTGAAGCAGGAACCTGAAGGACCATTTTGTCAAGCAAAGTTCAGTGGTCATCTTTCTATAGGTCCTGCATGTCCAGGTGACCAAGAAGTCCAGGCAAGAACAGTTTCTTGCCCAAATGGCTATTTTTGCCAAGGTGAAGATAAACTCCACATTGAGTGTCTTTGATGTCCATCCATCCTCTGGCTGTGAAGCCAGACCATTTTCTGTAGCCCTTGCTAATTTTGAAATTTTTTCCACATAAAGCTGTTTCCCTCTTGACTTGGTTAATTGATTACTTGTGATTTGAGACCTAAACAATAAACAATTAGCTGAAAGTTGAGTTTTAGTCATAAATTGAGGTTAGAAGTTTGTACAAAGTGTTAATTACCAAAGAATTTAGTAGGGAGTGACTGCTGGACTCTGTTATCAATGAAGACTAGAGAAACTAGGAAAATATTTTAGTTTACTTTGTGATTAATAACCTTGGTTAGACTTCTGTAACTATATCTTTGTGTATATCTATAATGTTCCAAAAACATTCAGTCTAGTTTGAATTTGCTCTGAGGCCAAAAATCAGCCAAAAGTATGTCGCTCCTCTTAGAAATGAGAAGAAATTGCTGTTTTTTTAGGCCAGTCTAGCTAGTGATAAAAAAAAGGGCCTAAGAGTCTTATAATCCTTGCAGAATAATAATCTATTTATACAGCATATCCTAATATATTTTCTGTATTTTAAAATTATACAACTTAATGAAAAGTCATCTTCCTGATCATCCACATATATATGTGCCCATAATATTTAGATAGAATCAAGAGATTACATATACACATCAGTTGAGATTACACATTACAGTTCAGGTATTGGGGAGATATCGTAGCTGTTTATGCACAAGTGAAAATACAGACAGAAGAAACAGGGTTCAGAGTCTGTGGCCCTTTAAGCTGTTTCTGAAGAAGTTCTGCCATCAGAGAATTACTTATCTGGTGAGATGACACCTGAACTATCAACTGCCATCTACTGTGTATTCTTGGGCCTCTAGTAAAACCATTGATACCAGCAGCTCTCAGAATGAGGCAATATCTAAAATACTCATAAACAACAAACACACTGAAATGAGATGTTTATGTTAAATAAGATCAAACTCTATATGAAATATATCAAAATATTTACATTCAGTCAAAATATCTTAAATGAAAGAGAGAAGCTAAAGTAAATGTATTACACAGGACATATCAGGACAGGTCTAAAACAACTCTACACAGGACCTGTTCTGTAATACCAAGCTGAGTATATAGGTTGAAAGGCACTGTATTGCCTAAGGGTCCATGTAAAGCAAAGGTAATTCATTCCTCACTGGAAGCAGGTACAGTTATATCAAATCTTAAAATACTAAATATTACCTATCCTCAAATACAAAATGAAATTAAGAAAGTATGTGAAAGGAAAGAGGGAGTATATGAATTATTATGCTATTTGCATTACCTATGAATCCTTCAGCCTTTTCAGAGCTCTTGACACAGGCAAGTTTGGCTGCCTAGTCTTCATATCCTTAACAAAGACATATCCAGTGTTGCCTGTGTATAAAAGTATAGCATTCCAGATAGCAGATAATACCCATTTATTTTCCACATATGTTCAATTTTAGAAGTACAAGATGATGGTATGAGCAGATTCAATGGTACCAGTACAATCTTTTCTAGTCTCTGATGGCATATACACATTTTATGAAGGTTACAGAAAACAGACTGGAACTTTAAGAAACTTCAAAGTAAAAGAATCAATCTCATTGGTATGGAATCCACTCCCCCCCCCCAAAAAAAAAGCCTTTGAGAATCCTCATATTCTCCCACAGGTATCACATCCTCATACATCAAAGAAATAGCACTTAAGTGACCTACTAAAGAGACAAAAAACAGACAATACTTCAGTAATATTCTCACATTGAGTGTGATTTAAAATTGTCACCTAATCGCTCATGAATAGTGTGCTCTGTTTTCAGGATGACACCGAAGAACGTCCACTTGATTTTCTCTCTTTATTTTGCCATGGAAGAAATCAATAGGAACCCTCATATTTTACCAAACATGTCTCTGCTAGTTAACATCAAATGTAACATGATGGAGGAGAAGAAGAAATATGGTCTATCTCCAAAAAGAAATGAAAACTTTCCTAACTACCACTGCAAAAATCAGAGAAAATATGTAATTGTACTTACAGGACCCACATGGGCAACTTCTGCAAATTTTGGACCATTCCAGTACATGTCTAGAACTCCAGAGGTGAGTTGAGGTGGGATAATTTTAATGAAATACTGTCTCCTTCAAGTTGACTTTCTGAATACCAAAAAGGTTAAAAAGCAGAGACTGGGTTTATATCTATTCAGTTCTATCAAAAATAAATGCTCAGATACTTTCAGCAGAAAGCATAAAAACTTTGTCACAAAAAGGCAGCAGAAGTCTGAAACATTTAACCAGAAAATTTAGTGTATTTGTAGTTTTTGGGCAATCACAAGAAATGAGATATTAATAATGAGGATAAGAATTCACATTTTCTAACACACCCAGAATTTGCTTAGTACATGTAGGTCTTAGACCAAACATTATTCATTGCATCTTCTTCATTTATGCTTATGTTCTATGTACTCCAGCTCTACTATGGTTATTTTCAACCTCTCCTGAATGTCCATGAACAATTTCCTCATCTCTACCAGATATCTCCCAAGGACACATCTCTACCACTAGCCATGGTGTCCCTACTAGTTCACTTCAGATGGAACTGGGTAGGAGTGATCATTTCAGATGAAGATCATGGACTTCAGTTTCTTTCTGAATTGAGAGAGGAGATGCAAAGAAACATTGTCTGTTTAGCATTTGTGAGTATTATTGTCCAGGGAAATTTATCATTCCTTAAAATGGCTAAGAAGTACTTTAACCAGATCATGATGTCTTCAGCAAAAGTTGTGATTGTTTATGGAGACAAAGACTCTACTGTTCAACTGAACTTTATACTATGGAAATCTGTAACATTTAACAGAATCTGGGTCAGTATATCACAATTTGATAGAATCACAATTAAAGGAGATTTCTTTCTCAACTCCCCCCATGGGACTCTCATTTATTCACATCAGAATTCTGAGATATCTGGTTTTAAACAATTTATGCAGACAGTGCACCCTTCAAATTACAGCAAAGAAATTTCATTGGTTAGACTATGGTGGATTTATTTTAATTGTTCTTTGTCATCATGTAATTGTAAGAAACTGAAAAATTGTTCTACCACAAATGTATTAAAGTGGTTGTTTAGGCACCAATTTGGAATGTCCATGAGTGACTCAAGTTATAACTTATATAATGCTGTGTATGCTGTGGCCCACTCTCTCCATGAAATGCTTCTGCAACAAGTAGACATATGGTCAGAGAATGCTGGAAAAGGACTGGAATTAGACTCCTGGAAGGTATTATTCTTGCATTGAACAGCCTGTATGTCATAGAGATGAATTCCTTTAAGGGAACCATAATTTTCTAAATGTAGGCAAACTACAAAAATTTCTTCCAGATGCATATATTTCTGGACTCTTTCAATGCATGTGATGAAGATCGTGTTAGTGTCATACATTTTGTTACAGATGATACTGGCACAAGTCTGCATTTTACATTATAAGGGAAGAAATTTTTCCAGAATATTTCAAACACAAACATTAATCTTATGTTTTTAAAATTTGGAAGGAAAATACTTTTTCATGAATTCTTAAATGATGAGAAAATGAATATAGTTATATGATCAAAAAGTTGCTCCTCATTGGAATAAATAGATTCCAGTTAATACTAGTAGTACTGCTACTTTTTGAACTATTATGGGACACAGTTCTCTAGGTTATGATCAAATAACAATATTGCCGAGAAGAAATAGAGAATTCATCTCTGATCTATAAGCTTAAAATTTAGGGTGCACAAGTTAGTGTGTCAACACCAGCGAGAAAATTTTAACTTTAAAGTATAGTGAACTTTATGTTTGTATGTAATTTCTTTTATTTACTACTGAGTACTTCTAACAAAGTTACATTTTAGGAGAGGCAAATGAAAATTACCAGCATTATAAAATTCATATTTTCTGTCCTACTGTGTAGGTTTAGTTAAAACTAAAATAACAAATGTGTTTTAGATATTCTCTTATCTGAAGAACATACAATTTGTTAATGCTCCTGGAGATCTGGTGAATATGAACCAAAAGACAAAACAGGATACAGAGTACGACATTTTCTATATCACAGATTTTAATCACTTTGGACTTAAAGTGAAAATAGGAAAGTTTTCTGGACATTTTCCAAGCGATCAACAATTGTACATATCTGATGAAATGATAGAGTGGGCCACAGATTTTAGACAGGTAATTTGGTCTTAACTCAAATTATTTACACGTAGCTCAAATACTCTAAAAGAGCATGCTTCATCATTGGGATAAAAGGTTTTGACATTTATTCATTTATTGACTCACTTCCAACCTCTACATTTTTTCTATGTATGTGTTTGTGTTTGTGTGTGTGTGTATGTGTGTGTGTATCTCTCTCTCTCCCTCTCTCCTCTCTTGTGTGTTTCACAACACATAAATCACCATACATTCATAATATTTGTCATAAAAAACAATGGATTTTTACTTTATAGCATATGTGTTTAAAAAGAGAATTTTCAGTACCTCCACATTGTGAATCACTGCAGTTTTGCAATTTTCATTAAACTGTGTCTAAAATTTATCTGATTTTCTCAGATTCAACCTTCTGTATGCAGTAGACCCTGCAGTCTAGGACACAGAAAATCCCCTCAGGAAGGGAAGGCTGTCTGTTGTTTTGACTGTGATCCATGTCCAGAAAATAAAATTTCCAACATGACGAGTAAGGAAATTATATCAACAGATTTCTTATATTCTCTCATATTTACATAGTTCTCAAACAGTCCTTTGGGAAAATGGAATAGATGAATCTCACTAAGAAGTTGGAAGCATAAGTATCACTGCTATTTGAAATAATATACTCTGTCTTTTAAACTGAATTTTTGTGTCATTATTCTAGTACTCATGAACGTAATATTTTCTCCTGCACATTACTTTCGAACACTAACAGTTACTATTGCAACTCATCTTCATCTTAATAGTCAGCATTTTGTAATAAGTTGTATCTATCTTTCACTTTATTTAAAACTTATACACTGTACATACATATGTTCCTAGTTTCCTCCTTCCCAGTGTTTCTAACGAGGAGTAGATGTTCAGTGAGGTTGTACGATGTTTTAGAAACACTCCTTTTTGTACTGTGTGCAAATGTAGATCATGCTAAGTAGAAATGTAGAATGTAGAAATGTAGAAACATTATCATTGGTAGCTTGTATTTTCAGTTTTACTGTACTTCATAGGTGAGTTTGGATGCTATCATATTGAACTCTAAAATAAAGAGTTTATTATAATATTCATAACAAGTAAATCTTAGAGACTTTTTTAATTAAAGAGGGCGATTAATCCAATTTGTGGTGCAGAAACTGAAAACATCGTTTTGGTAGTATATCAGGTAACAGAAAGGTAGAATTAATAAGTGTAGTATTGATAAGCAATAGCTAAATACTTAAGTGACAGTTTCACTTAGAGCCAGAACACCATGTAAATGATTCTATATGAGTTAAACTTGAGGATTATAAAAAAAATTATAGTGCAGGATTTCAAAAATTACACTAAAATAATAAAAATATTTGAATACAAAACCTAGTGAATAATGTGAGAAAGTAAACTACTTGGATAGAATAACACATGAAAAGAAAATAAAAATTGTTTAATTCAAGTGATATACACACACAAACACACACACACATATATATATATATATACATATATTTTCCAAATTAACTGATCAAATATTGACTTTTGTGTTGGTTAAACACAAAGATACTACTCTTTATTTTTTTAATTCCCCTTCACCTACTTAGAAAAGCATGAGAGGAGTGGAGGAAGGGGAAAATATGGTAAAGGTGTATTGTATACAAGAATATAGTTTCAATAGAAAGAAAGAAATAGGATATTTTATAATTAATTTTTAAAGAAAATTAAAAGTTAAAGTATTATAATGCTTCTAGTCAACAGTTTAGATGACATTCCTTAGCAATATCAGAGAGGATTGAAAAACTAAAGCGGAATAGAAACTTTCTGATGGATAGAATCAGTGCTGAAATGGAATCATCACTTTTCACTTTGGCCTGATTTATCAATGTAATTGGAAGAAAAAGAAATATGTTGTGGTATAAATCACAAATTGTCAGCATCATCTAGTACTATCTTTCAAAATCATGCCCTTGAGATATAGAATATTATCTAGATTTTGTTGTTTTTTCAATAAATACTGTAACCTTGGGAGCAATGCACTGTCAAATCTGACAGAAATTTAGAAAATTTGCAGATAATGTCCGCAACTAAAGTTCAAACATTGAAGCATAAAACTAAATGGGATATTTCTGACATGTAGAGAATTTAGATATTAATTTGTTCATGTTGTTTCTGCCTTCCTTGACAGTGCTGGATATTTTTTTCTGTTTCTCTTCTTTTTTATTTTTGATATTATAATACAATTATATCACTCCCTGTTCCCTATCCTTCCTCAAACACCTCCAATAAAGCCCCCCGGAATCTCTTTCAAATCTATGGCCTCTTTTCTCATTAATTGTTTGTATGTGTATTTGTTTTATGTGAAGGAGTATGTAGATATATTTCTAAATACAAACTCTTCAGTCTGTGTGTTTTTACTTGTATGTTCTCAGGGCTGACCTTTTTGATTTCGAAAATTAATCAGTTGGTGTGCTTTACTCTGGGAAAGACAATTTCTTCTGCTTTCAATATCCCTTAGATGCCTGTAGCTCTCTTTCTAGCGTTGTGGCCTGATGGTCTTCCCCTCCTCGACTTTGCCATGTCTATTGTTTTTGTACTTGCTCACTTTAATTTAAGCAATCATGTTGGTGAGACTTTATGGCTGTAGCTTGTGACATTTCTAGGAAAAAAAGTGACTCACATCAAGTTCCCTGACCCCCTAGCTCTTACAATATTTCCATCCCACTCTTTTGCAATTTTTCCTGAGCCTTATGTGACAGAGTATTATAATAGATGTATCCATTGTACTTGGTGGCACAAGTCTACATTTTAAGTGGCTGTTATTTTTCTCTAGTAGTCTCTGCCTCAATGATAAGTTTCCTTGATGAGGGGAGAGGACTTTACTAATATGGTTGTAAGCACAAATATTTTGAAAATTGTTACGTATTATATTGTAATCATAATGTAGTACATAAGGGTTCTAAGATTTGATTTACAAAATGCCCCATGAGGTCATTAATATGTGAAATCTAATTTGATTCTGATAGATGAATTATAAGATGCAGTGAACTAGCTCATTATCAGTTCTTGTTTTGTATAGTACACAAAACAATGAATAACAAATGTGTTTTTTCATGAATGATTCAATCCAAGTTAGGTTACTGTGGCTACCTGAACATTATTTAAAAGTATATTATTGGTTTTTTAAATGTTCATGGATAACTAAGATAAATATAAAAAAAATTGCATTAAGATGAAAGGCAACAGAAAATAGAATTAAATCCTATGCATCAAATACATTTAGTTTTCATATAACACAAGTAGTAAATAAAATTTAGCTATGACTTCCTAATGCATTAATGTCTCATGTTTCATGAGTACCAGGGAAAAACTAAAACTGAAAATACTTCCCTTCCTATACTAGACATGGACGATTGTGTGAAGTGTCCAGATGATCAGTACAGCAATGCAAAACGAACTCACTGCCTCAAAAAAGTTGTGACCTTTCTGGCTTATGAAGACCCGTTGGGAATGTCTCTGGCTGGTTTGGCTCTGTGTTTCTCTTCTCTTACAGCTATTGTACTAGCTATCTTTTTGAAACATCAAGATACACCCATAGTTAAGGCCAATAACAGAGTTCTCAGCTATGTCCTCCTCATCTCCCTCATATTTTGTTTTCTCTGTCCCTTGCTTTATATTGGCCATCCCCATATGGCCACCTGTATCTTGCAGCAGACCTCATTTGCAATTGTCTTCACTGTGGCAGCATCTTCTGTCTTGGCTAAGACAATTACTGTGGTACTAGCATTTAAGGTCACTGTTCCAGATAGAAGGATGAGATGGTTCCTGGCATCAGGCGCACCTAACTTCATCATTCCCATCTGCACTGCATTCCAAATGATTCTCTGTGGAATATGGATAGGAACTTCTCCTCCTTTTGTTGATGAGAATGTACACACTGAACATGGCCACATTTTGATTGTCTGCAACAAAGGTTCAGTTATTGCCTTCTACTGTGTCCTAGGATATTTGGGCTCCCTTTCCCTGGCAAGCTTTACTGTAGCTTTCCTGGCCAGAAATCTGCCTGACACATTCAATGAAGCCAAGTTCCTGACATTCAGCATGATGGTGTTCTGCAGTGTCTGGATCACCTTCCTTCCTGTCTACCAAAGCACCAAGGGCAAGGCTACAGTAGCTGTGGAGATTTTCTGTATCTTGGCCTCAAGTGCAGGGCTACTTTTATTCATCTTTGCCCCAAAGTGTTACATTATTTTGTTCAAACCACAGAAAAATTCTTTTCATAAAATCACCAAAACACATTCTAAAACAGAAAATATCCATTAAATATAATAACTTATTTCCTCTACAATACATGCCTACAATATCACAAGCATCCTTTCTGCTAAGCAAATATGTCAAAGTAAGAAGTTTGATCTTTTGGAAAAACACACAAAATAAAATGCATTATAAAGTTGGAACACAAAATCTGGATTTCAGTTCTATTAAATAAAACATTATAATAAGCCATTTCTACTCATGTAATTCTGCTTTTTGTTATTGTTTATTATTGAATTGTGTTGTATCTGAGGATTGGCATAGAAAATATTACATTATTTCATTTTACTGAAGTTTTCCACTAAATTATTTGTTATTTTTACATTCCCAAAATATTGGGATGTAGAGTGTATATTCAAAAAATACTTAATTATGAAACCCTTCATATTGATCTAGGACTGTAAAGAAAGCTACAAAAAAGTAATTAAATTACGTTCTGTGTAAGGGTATAGAACAGAACATGGGATAATACAAATAAGGATGCTAGGAGATATATAGTGCTAAATGCTTTCTGATTTAATTTGAAGCTTGAACAATAGGAAGATATTTCATGTCTTCATTTGTAAGGCTGTTAAATATCTCATGGCTGGAAATGGAAAAGGGCTCACAGTATAACAGTCTTTTGTTAGTTTGCAAAGTGATCACAGTATCAAATGCCTTCTTTAATATTTATGCTTATATCTAGAGACATAGGCTGTTCTCAACCTTGGTCATAAAAGCTTATTTATATAATAGAAGTCAAGAGAGAAAAGCATAATAGTTTAAAGTCCTGAGAAGAACAGACTAAGTGCTCTGACCTAAATAGGACATCTAACCAAATCCTCTCATCATCATGGCCTAGGGAACATCTTGAAATAGGTGGCAGAAGGATTTAAGAGCCAAAAGGTAAGTAGTTCTGGAAATGCCATCTTTATAGCAAGATGTTTCTACTGTATTTCTGGTTACTTGACAAAATCTCCACAAGAACAAACAAGTGAAATTACTGGCAAAGACTCAGTAGATCTTCTTTAGGATGCCACCCCAACACACTGATGAGCCATAGACAGTTGATAGTGCATATGGGAGGAAAAGTTCTTTTGAGGCTGTGTTTTCTGTTAGGATTTAATAAATGGCCCTGACTCGTGCACATGTTACCACCACTAATTGTGCATACTGTGTTATGAAAATCAAGAGCCAAAAAATTGGGAGAAGGGTCTCTTTTGATAAGTGGAATGTTGTATGGAGAATCAAAGAGTAGATATGATACTGTTACATTGATTAATGACATTCTCAAAAAGAAATAAAATTAAAAGTGTTCTCTATGAGATTGTTCATCATTCATCTATGAATTGAAGCTGACTGTTCCCAGAAATAAACTTAAGGGTCCGTGGAACTGAAATTAACCTGTGCCCTAAAATATTCTTTGGCTTTATAGGAATTCCCAAGGTCAGATGCCCTAAGGCCTACATGATCTAGTAAGTGAACTAAATAGAGAGTTCCTACTACCTGAATGTTAACAGAACCTGGAAATAGACAGAGAGAAAAAGCAAAGGAATGCTGATTACAATTTGAAATTGGTGGTGCTTTTTGTCATCTTTAACAACTTGAAGTTCTTAGAACTACAGTATAGAATGGGACCACATATCCCTTATAATCTTCTAGCTCAGGATTTTTCTGTAAGATTTTTGTGACATTTTCATGGACTAGAAATGGCTTAGTCATGAAGAGGGCCATGTGTGTTGTAGCTAGTAGCCAATAATTCAGAAACTGGTTGCTAGTCTTTCCTTAATTCATGATTTTATGTTTATTGTCACTTTCAGGAAAGACATTGGTTTCTTTAAAGAACATTGTGACAGGAACATATCCTAGGGAATTTCCAGGTCTAGTGACATCCCTTTGAGGTAACATGTTAGACAATGTTAGAAGTTATAAGAAAGACCAATGTGTCTCTTCTGTGATCTCTTCAAGTAGAAGGTATAATGATAAGAATTTTAATGGGAATTGAAGTCTCAAAAACTTTTGCATGGCCTGAGTTTTGTTCTGTGACATGGATCTGGTCTGGTCTCAGAGTCTTCTTTGCAGCTTTGATTCTCTGAGAGACTTCGTTTCAGCTTGGCTTAATTTTATCCTAGAAAGACACTCATCTTTATTTGATTACAGTGTCAAGGAGGGATCCAGAGAACCTTTTAAGTATCAAGGATTCCCTGAAGCTATTGTGAGTTGTGTATCTCCCTTCTTAGGAGGTACGAGTGTGTCGGAAGTTTTAATTGCAGAGGAAACTGTTACACAGCACTCCACTCCCCACTATATCTCTTATATTCTTTGAATACCCACTTCTGCAGTGATCCATGAGCTTTTGCATCAGTGACTACAAGTGTCCACAAATAATTAATAGCCTACCATGTCCCAGAAACAGGCCGTTGTTCTCAGGAGATTCACCAGAAGCTATGAGCTTTGGCTGACAATAACAGTGATCTATGGGTAAAAGCACACATGTTCAGAAGGCAGTTTGACAGGCGCATAATGTCTATCAAATAAAACTATAAAAATTGTTTCTTCAACCACAGATTTTTACTCTGACTTACATTACCAGGCTTGAACTCTCTCTTGTCTAGTGGGCTGTCTGCTGTTTTGACTGTAATCCCTGTCTAGAAAATGAAGTTTCCAACATGACGAGTAAAGATGTGATTTACCAAAATAATCAACAGATTGTTTATTTTCTCCCATATTTGCATAGTTCCCAAAGAGTCATTTGGGGAAAAGAAAAGTTTCATTACGAGTTTGAAAGCACCAGTAACTGTGCTATTTAAAATACTACACTCTCGTTTATTTATTTTTTATTAAGAAAATTTTTTCATTCAATTTACACATCAATCAAAGATCCCCCTCTTCCTTCCTCCCACCCCTTAGCCACCCACTTCCATCCTCCAACCCCACCCCACAAAAAGGCAAGGCTCCCATGGGGAGGCACATCCAGTTGAGGCAATTCTAAGCCCTTCCCCCTCAAGCCTGCATGACTTGTCCTATCATAGGTAGTGGGCTCCAAAAAGCCCACTCATGCACCAGTGATGCATTCGATTCTATGCCATAGGATCCCACAAACAGATCAAGCTACACAGTTGTCTCAACATGCAGAGGGTCTAGTTCAGTCCCATGCAGGCTCCACAGCCATTGACCCAACTTTCATGAGTTCCCACTAGTTTGGTTTTATCGTCTCTGCATGTTTCCCCATCATGATCCTGATGCAATTGCTCATAGAATCCTTCTTCTCTTTCTGCGACTGGACTATTGGAGCTATGCCTGGTGTTTGGCTGTGGATCTCTGCTTCTGCTTCCATGAGTTACTGAAGAAAAGCTCTGTGATGACAGTTAAATTATTCACTGATTTCATAACTGGGGTAAGCCAGTTCAGTTCAGGCACCCTCTTCATTATTTCTAGTAGTACAAGCTGGAGTCATCCTTGGGGATTCCTGATAACTTCCCTAGCACTGGGTTTCTCTCTATCCCCATGACATCTCCCTCTATCATTGTATCTCTTTCATTGCTTTCCCATTCCATCCCTTTTCCAGCTCTACCATCCCATTCCCTTATGTTCTCCTCACCTATGACCGACCCTCCATTGCCCCAAACTCATCTCATTTATTTATGGAGATCTCATCTATTTCCCCTTCTCAGGGTGATCATGCATCCCTCTTTGGGTATTCCTTGTTAGGTAGCTTCTCTGGAGTTGTGGATTGTTGTATGGTTATCCTTTGCTTTATATTTAGTATCCACTTATGAGTGGGTACATATCATGTGTGTTCTTCTGAGTTTGGGTTACCTCACTCAGGATGATATTTTCTAGCTTCATTCATTTGCTGTGGATGATTGTTTGATCAATAAAACACTGATTGGCCAGTAGCCAGGCAGGAAGTATAGGCGGGGCTAGCAGAAAGGAGAAAAGGAAAGGACAGGAAGGCAAGGAGGGGAGACACCAGCTGCTGTCCAGGGAGCATCATGTAGAGGCAACAGGTAAAGCCATGGAACATATGGCAACATATAGATTAACAAAATTGGGCTTAGTATAAGAGTAAGAGCTAGACAATGGTAGGCCTGATCTAATGGCCGAACAGTTTAAATAATATAAGAGTCAATGTGTTTATTTTATAAGTGGGCTTGGGCCTGGCGGGGCGTGGCAGGTGCTGGAGAGAAACTCTCCAGCTAAAAATAGCTACATCCATTTGCCTGCAAATTCATGATGTCATTGTTTTTCTCTGCTGAGTAGTATTCCATTGTGTATATGTATCACAGCTATACCACTCTTGGGCATATATTCAAGAAATGCTCAATCATACCACAAGGACACATGCTCAACTATGTTCTGAGCAGGATTATTCATAATAGCCAGAACCTGGAAACAAACTAGATTCCCCTCAATTGAAGAATGAATTAACAAAATTTGGTACACTCTCTGTCTTTTTAACTACATAATGTTGGAACAGTCTAGACCCAAGAACATAACATTTTCTCCTGGATATTATATGAGAGTACTAAACATTTCTACTGCAATCATTTTCATCATAACATTCAGCATTTTTAATATGTTATATCTACTTTGCAGTTTATTTGATGCTTATATGATATGTATCATAATATTCCCTGTACCACCCAAGTTCTCTAACAAGGAGAGAATATTCAGTGATGTTTACCATTTTTTAGAAATGCTCATTTTTGTACTTTGTGCAATGGTAGATCAATGTTATCATTCATTGGTAATTTATATTTCCAGTCCTACTCTATTTCACAGGTTAGTTTATGTGCCATCATATTGAACTCTTCATTAAGTATTTTCTTATAATATTGATAACAAGTAATGCACAGAGTGTTTTTGAATTAAGTAGGTAGTATAATCAACATTGATGTCAAGATATTTTAAAAACTGTATTTTATATAGTATACCAGGTTCTGAAGAATGGAGTTAATGGCTATTGTAGTGAAGAGAAACAGCCAAATAATTGACTGGCAGTTTCATTTAGAACCAGACCAGCATGTAAATGCAATTCTATTTGATTTGAACACGAGGAATGTGAAGCAATAGCACAGGTATTTAAAAAGTTACACTAAAATTATAAACATATTTGACTATAAAACCCAGTGACTAATGCAAGAAAATGAAACACTTGAATAGACTAATGCTTAATAATTATATTGATTCAAATGATGCTATCACATATATAACAAAACCAAAATTCAAATATATTGACTTTTGTGTTGGTTGAACACAAGGATACTACATTCAAATTTACTTAGTTCACCTTGCTGCTACTTCAAAAAGCATGGGTGCAGTGGAGGAAATGGGAAGCTGTGGTGAGAGTATATTGTACCAGAGAAGAATATATTTTCAATAAAAATTAATAAATATAACATTCTTCTACTTAATTCTAAATACATATTAAAATTGAAGCATTTGAATACTTCCACTCATCAGTATAAATGACATTGCTTAGCAAAATCAGAGGAGGATTGAAAACAGAAACGGAATGTAAACATTCTGATGGATAGACTCAGTACTGGAAGGGCATCTTTTCCATTTGATCTTTTGGGTCAATGCAATTGGAAGAAAAATGAATATATTGTGATATAAACTACAAAGATATAAGTGGAAGGAAATTTTCAGCCTCATCCAATACTATCCCTCAAAAGTATGCCCTTGACGAATTGAATGCTCACTACATATTGATGCTTTCACAATAAATACTGCAACCTTGGAAGCATTGAACTATCAAATTTATCAAAATTAGTAAAATTAGCAGATAATGTGCCCAAGCAAAGTTCAAATAGTGAAAGATAAAAAACATATGTCATATTTTTGACATGTAGAGATTTTGGGTGATAATTTATTCATGCTGTCTCTGTTTTCCTTGGAATGATCAGTGCAGGCTTTTTTTTTGCCTCTTTTCTTTTTTTTGTATTTTTAGATTATAATACCATTACATCATTTCCCCTTTCCCCACCATTCCTCGAAATCCTCCCACATATCCCTTCTTCCTTTCTTTCAAATTTATTGCCACTTTTCTCATTAACTGTTGCCATGTGCATATATTTTGTGCACATACATATATATTTCTAAATACTAACTTTTCATGCTGTACAATATTAATTGTCTGTTTTCAGGATTGGCCATTTTGTTATCCAAAGATAATGAGTTGGTGTGCCATACTCTGGAAATACAGTTTCTCCCATGCTCAATTTTCCTTAGGTGCCTATAGTTCTCTGTGTGTAGTTGAAGCCTGATTGTCTTTTTCCCTTCCACTTTTCCACATCTATTATTTGTGTCCCTGTTCAACTCATGTTGAAGCAGTCATGTTTATGAGACTTTATGTTTTTAGCTTGTGACATTTCTATGAGACACCTACTCGCATCAAACTCCCTGATCTCCTAGCTTTTATAATCTTTCCATCCTCCTCTTCTGCAATTTTTTCTGAGACTCAATTGAGGGAGTATTATTACAGATGTATCTATTAGATTGTGCTTCAACACTCTACATTTTCACTGGATGTGATTTTTCTCTAGGGGTCTCTGTCTCAAAGATAAGTTTCCTTGATGAGGGAAGAGTTCTTCACTAATATGAGTGTAAGCAAATATTTTGAACATTGTTAGGAATTGTACTGGTTTAATAATCTGGTTCCTTCCAAGATATGGAGAGGGCAAGGTTTGTATGCCAAAGGAGCCATGTGAGGGCAATTTTATGTGGGATCTATCTTGCTCCTGATGTATCATAATATGCAAGGAAATATCTCATTCTCAGTTCTTGTTTGGCATTGTATGCAAAACTATGAATAACAACTGTGTTTCTATGAATGACTCATTTCAAGGTAGGTTACTGAGGCTACCTGAACATTATGTAAAAGTGTATTATTGTCTACAAAAATATTAAAAAGTTCTTGGATTCATAAGGTAAATATAAACAAAACCTGTGCATTAAGATGAAAGTCAACGAAACTTAGAATTAAATACTATACATCCCCCAGGTTCTGGTCAGAGGGCAGGTTCCCTTCTACCCCCACCCCTACC
>CABHPH010111848.1:1095-19507 GCA_902168325.1 Peromyscus nudipes
TAATTTAAGATGAAAATATTTCTCTCCAAAGTATTGCCAGATTTCAAATGAACTTTAACGTAGAAAAATCATAAATGTTTTATTTTACTATCATTTTGAAGATGGTAGCTAAAAATTTGAGACTTAAGGTAATTTTATTTTAGTAATTAAACTGTCATCCACTTCAAGTAGTTATTGTAATAATTTGTGTATTTTTCTATATATTCTGGATATTTTTAATTCTTTAATTTCAAAATGGACTTTGAACATTTATGTTAGAAATATACTGTTGAATTATTTTTGAAAAGCTACTCAGTTGACCTCCCTACAGTTGTAATACTGTTTCACTCTGAGAATTCTGTTCACAGTCTCACAATTAGCAAATCTATTTCTATATGAGAATCACAAACAGTACCCAAGGTTATCAGGTAATCCCTGGAGCACAGTGTTTCTACATGTGGTACCTGAAATGAGGGTTTTAATGACTTGTAGCAACTTATGTGAATGATTGCCAAACAGATAAATAAAAGGGAAAGTGTATTGATTTCTCATTAGAGAGACAGAGTTGCTTGGAGAGACTTAATCTCCAGAATGTGGAAAAGGAATGTTGGGAAGAACATATGCTTGCATTTTCTCTTTATCCTGAGTCCCTCATCCCTCTGTCTGATCTTTTAAATTTGCAAGTGACTCTGTGGGAATGAGTACATAGTAGAATTAAAATGGACTAGTAAGAAAATATCTCAGTTATCAAAAATTCTAGGCATTGTTTGAATTTGAAAAAAAATAACCAATTTTCCTTTTGTAGAAAGCTAAGAGGCCTTTCCAGTGGCATATTAAATTACGAGAATATGTAAAGTTTTTGCACATGATACACAGCTACCTCTTTACCCATGTGTTTTATTTGAGTTCCTGATAACTGTAAAGATTGATGAGTCATATAATATTTTTGTGGTAAGCATTATATCCTCAGAATATTTTGGAAGTAGACATGAAGTTTACAATAAAAGATTTTTACCAAGATGGATTCTGTCTAGATTTTTCCAATCTTCCTGTTGAAAAAATGGATAAATATTAACCTACACAACTGTCACTCACATGCAGAGGACATAGGTCAGTCCCATGCAGGGTTCCTAGCTGTCAGTCCAGAGTCTGTAAGACCCCACTAGTTCAGGTCAGCTGTTTGTGGGGCCCAGATCAGTGGGATCAGGACCTGTCCCTGGAGCATGAGCTGGCTTTTGGAACCTATTCCCCATGCCCAGCTTTGATGCAGGCGGAGGAGCTTGGTTCTGCCTCAACTTGTTATGCCATGCTTTGTTGACTCCCATGGGAGGACTGCCCCTTTCTAAATGGAGGAGGAGTGGATGGGGGTGGGGACAGAAGGTAGGGGGAGGAAATGGGAAGAGAGGAGGAAGGAGAAACTGTGGTTGGTATGTACAATAAATGAAAAAAAATGATAAATATTTTAAAGTATTTTAATTATAATAATACAAAGAAAATACAAAATCGAGGTATGTTGAGGATTATGTACCTTGAGGCTACTAGACAAGTATTCCCTTATATCCCTAGCTCAAAATAATTTTATTATACAATAGTAATTATTCATATAAAATACATTCGATTTTTACAAAAAAAGTATATTAGATATAGATTAAAATATCGGAATATAGATGCCTTGTATAAATACTTTCTCTCTGAAGCATGTTTGTAGTTAGTCATTATGCATGTAGGAAAGGGAAGCAGTAGCCAATTTTGTCCAGAATGAACAGAGCCAGGAAACGAAGACACAAGTCAGTAAAGTCAAAGAATTACAGGCTGACAGTATGGCACGGGCAACTCTCTCACAAGACCACAGTGTTTGTATATTTCTTGTTCTTTCTTCCCATGAGCCCGTGGAAATAGAATTATCAGCAAAGTCCTTAGTCCTTGGAGCAAGGCCTGTCATTATCAGTATCACAGTCATTTACCACTGCATCCGATCATAATGTTTAGAGTTCTACAGTCTTTATGTCAGTACTATAAAAGGAAACAACAAATTGGATTCATACATTTTTTTCCTCTGGGTGAGTTAGCATCTTAATTGTCATCCTAGGGTAACTATTAATTATCTGAGTATTAAAAGCAAGACAACTCCTGCAGTTGTAGTTTCTTCCAGTGTGAGTCCTGGTCTTATGAATAGGTATGAGAACATCCAGCTGATGTTCTCAGCTTCCTAGACGTGGCTCTTATTACAATACTCTGTTTCTATTCCTCATTCTTTGTTGAAGGATTGCTTCTACATATGTGGGAGTCCCTCTCTGCAAAATTATCACTGTCCTTCACTGTATAATCTGCTGTCATTTCCCTCAGTGTTCTGTACAGATACATTCTGCAATCAATGAACAATTACCCTTGATTGAAGATTCAGTTTGAGTAGTTACTATAGGTTGGAAACACAGAGATTTATTATGGTTTTATTATTTATTTGTTGAATTTACAGTAATACTGCTCAAGAGAACTAAATCAAGTACAAACAATTTGCTTGAATTTTGAATAGTCTAGATACAATTTAGAAAACATTCCTAATAATCCCAGTTTGTCTATGCATACTAGTGAAAATGTACTCATTGCTCATTCAGTGACATAATGATGGTCAATAGCATATTTTTCTTTTGCCCTTCGTGTAAATTTCAAAACACTCTCCTACCCTATAATAAATTTCAGATGATCTAGTTGCCTTTTTTCTTTGGATTACTTGAAATCTCTTGATACCTTGTAAATATGTTTCATTTATGTACTTTACATATGATTTCATATTCAAATTTAACTATAATGCTTGTTTGTTTTCATACTTCTTCCCAATAGATTAAGGGTTCTACTTTATGGGGGCAGGGATTAGTGTCAACTTTGAGGCCCTAGTATTTAGTTCATTTGGAGCAGAAACTTCATTTGTGAATGTTCAGGAGAGAGGTTAGTCTCTATGAGTTCAAATTCCAATGGATTCTAAAAATTATTTCTTTAGTAACCAGCCAAGACATTTTAAATTTTCTTTCATTATTTAATTGTCTTAAATTAAAAATAAGTATTTCCTCTACATGACTTATAACATGAAATTATTTCCAGGAGCTAAGGGCCACTCTGTCAGTATACTGACATATTTTTGAGAAAGTAAGTACACACACACACACACACACACACACCTGAAAATAAGTGTTATAAGTAGCAAAATTATGAATTAATTCTACTTTTCCTGAACAATTTTATGCTATGTTAGACATTAATACTGGGGATTGAACAACCAGGCACTTGGGATTTGATTAGGAAGATAGTATTAGTACTAATGTGCAAAACTAATGACCTGAAATAGTAGAAGATGACATCTCACCTCTTTGTTGTTACATTTTAACTTTGATTGTTAACAGTCTCCCAATTTTGTATTTTTTTACTTCATTCCCCTTTCTTCCAACAATTTATTTTATAGAAATGTATTGTTTCTGATGATATTAAAAACAAGGGACAACAAAGGTTAACAAAAATATCACAACAATTTAATATAGAATTAATCTGCTTTTTATTTGGAATTCATTAGCAAGAGCAGCTTCTATTCTACAAAATCTGCCAACAGCAAAGCAGCAGACCTGCGAAGGGGAACAAGGAGTGCAGTGGAAAACCACAGCTCTGATTAGTTACCGTCAGGCGTCTTAGGGTTTCTATTGCTGGAACGCCACGACTAATAGGAAGTTGGGGAGGAAAGGACTTATTTGGCTTACACTTCCTTGTCACTGTCCTTCATCTAGGGAAGTCAGGACAGGAACAGAGCAGGAACATAGAGGCAGGAACTGATACAAGGGCCACGGAGACTTACTGCTTACTGACTTGCTCCCATGGTTTGCTCAGCCTGCTTTTTGTGTTTTTTGTTTTCTTTTTTTATTAAGAAATTTTTTATTTATTTTACATACCAATTACAGATCCCCCTCTCTTCCCTCATCCCGACCCTCCCCCATCCTTCCCTCCCCCAATCCAGCCCCCAATCCCCCCTCTGGAAAGCTAAGGCCTCCCATGGGGAGTCAGCAGAGCCTGGTACATTCAGTTGAGGCAGGTCCAGGCCCCTTCCCAGGCATCAAGGCTGTGTGAGGTGTCCCACCATAGGTAGTGGGCTCCAAAAAGCCAGCTCATGCACCAGGGATGGATCCTGATCCTACTGCCAGGGGCCCCTTAAGCAGATCAATCAGCCTGCTTTCTCATAGAACCCAGAACCACCAGCCTATCGATGGCACCAGAAAAATGGACTGTTCTCTCCCTCATCAATGTCTAATTAAGAAAATGTCTTACGGCCTGATCTCATGAAGGCGTTTTCTCGATTGAGGTTCCCGCCTTTCAGATAACTCTAGCTTGCGTCAAGTTGACATAAGACCAGCCTTTTTGGTCTGACTTGTGCCCTGAGTCCTATTGGAAGATCTTATTTCAGATGATGCCCATAAACTTTACATTGGTGAATTAGTAAGTTTCCTTCATGTATTTTCTGTAACTTCTTAGTCATTTGTTAGAAACATAATGTTTTACAGATTTATTAACATAAATTTCATAACTGTTGGTTTTATTATTGTCACTATGACAAAAAAGGATCTTGAAGTCAACAATACAGTCAAACATGACAGAAAATTTGTATGAGAAATTTTATAGTGTGTAATGAATTGATAAGCACAGCATTCCTTCATTATTCTTATATATGATTGATTTACTGAATGGTAAAAACATGAAATATGTAGCATGAAGAACAGAGTAGCAATATTTCTTCATTTTACAACCTACTTATCTCTCAGATGGACCAAGCTGCAAGTTAAATCCGATTATGCCACACTGAGATGACCTAAAAACCCACATTGTTTCATTAATACTGATTATTCCCTCTAGTTGCCTTTCTTTAGATGGACTTTCTGTTTTAAGTGATTGTTCCTTACCTAAAAAGTAACAGTTGCAATGATGCATTGTTGCAATGGTCTGTTGCTTTTTTAGGAGCAATTTTAAAAATTTTTAAAATGCTTTTCACTTGTAAAAAGAAAGGCTTAATCAAGACAATGTTCTACTCCAACACAGAAGAAAAAAAAAATAACTTGCAAGCATTGATATAAGATTCTGTAATCCAGACTGGCAAGCATAAATACATCCTGCTTGGAATTTTCTCCAGCCTCTTCAGTTGCTCTTTGTCTATTTAAAAGTACAAAGGGAAAAGAAAAGTTTTTTTCCTACCCATTTTTTGGGATCCTTGACTGGAATCTTATCAATTGATTGATTAAAAAAAAAAAACTAACAAAACAGTTTATCCGTGAGCATAGATAGTACACATACATTCTAGAGAACTCAGTGATAAAATGGATTAGTCAAAGGATTGGTGAATTTGTGGCTTGAATTAAGAACAGTAATTTGTAGAAAATAACAGGAAAAGAAGAATTTCATTTTACAGAATGTGAAGTTAAAGTAGCAAATTGTGAGGAGGCAACTATTAACAGATGAAGGAAGTTACTAAGTGTTGTGTAGCTTCCTCTTTGTGGCTTATAGTTTACTTTAAAAAATTCTTCACTTTCCTTCCCATATAGCTTCAAATCACAAAGAGAGGATAAATCAAGATGGGAGTCCTATTTCCAAATATCATTATGTTGTTACTTTAGATAATTTAGCTTCTTGAAACTCACTTGTCAAATAGCTACATATTTTGTGATTGTCCTAAAAATAAAAATAATTATTTAACATATGAAATACTGGAAAGTCACTTGGTTTTTTAATTATCTTGTTATTGCTTCTTTTTATCCAGTATTTACTTATAGCACACATTTGGACACAATGCTCTATAGTTCATCAATTTGTTCTTTATTTTCTTCTATAAGCAATAACACTGCTGCCACTGTGTGTGTTTATTGGATTGTTAATTGACAGATAAGTCTTACCAATATTTCAAACATAATGTACATCAAATTTGAATCTAGTACTCTCAAAACCGAGTCCAACTACAATAATTGGAAGTTATTACTAGAATGATATAACTGTGTAACAGATAATTCGGCCTATTTGTAAATTTGTGAGAATGTATGTGACATTTCTTTTTCTCAGGGTTAGGTAACTTCTTATTGAATACAAGGCTAAAGCATAGAGTTTCACTCAGATTTTCTAAGCCTATTGTATGACTGTAAAATATATTCTACTTTTATCTTAGAAAGAGCTCTGTCATCAGAATCTGGCCATATAAACCAAGATTTGCCATTATATTTTCTCTAAACTTCCATTAACTTCTTAATATTGCAAAGCCTCAGTCACTTCATCTATTCATTGCAAATGTGATACCTGGATCATACTGTAAATCTCAAGATCAAATGTAAACATATTTATACAGCTCAAAGATGGTGTCTGGACATAGTGGCTTCTCCATAAATGGCATCTATTACAAGCCAAATGCTCATCAGTATGCTATTCCTGCTAGAGTGTACTTCATTTTTCCCAGAGTCTTGATACCCTGTTTGTACAATATTACAAATGAATATGAATGTAAATGCATAGATTCTACTTCAAAAAATACTCAGACATACATAGTTGCATGCTTTAAGGCTCCAGTAATAAATGAGTAGATAAACATGATGATAGATGGGGTTAGCATCAAATTGTTTTGTTCCTTTTATGATAATGCTATCTAAATCAGTATATTTATATCAGAAGTCTAATTTTTAAAGAGTATAGTCTGTGCATTTTTGTGATATAAAGGTTTAAGAAATGGAGAAGGACCTGCTTTGATGCTTTAATTTCCAAACTGTGCTCAGTCCAATACTCTTTAAATCCACATTAATAAATCAAAAGAATATTTCAGACAAAATGAAATGAGGAGTTTTAGGGTGAATTTGCCTAAGGGATATTAGGAATTCTTTTGCTTTATTATGCAGAGAGGAAATATTATGTTGATCTTTCATTTGCCTTTCTAAAAGAACTCATAAATATTTTATTCATTAATCTTCAGAATACCCTGTGACCAAATTGAGCCAGAAGAGGAAAGCAAAGTTTTAAACAGGCCCAGATATTGAAATGGTACCAAGTACATCCTTTATGAAAAATTTTCTGTGAACTGTTATTCATTCACTTATTCTGTAAATATTTTTGAACATTATATGCAATGTGTGATAGTAGATTTTTGTGGATAATTAAAAAAAGAGCACACACACATGCATACACACACACACACACACACACATACACACACACGCATTAGTACCTGAAGAATTAACAGTTTAGTAAAACAAGTGACACATTAGATACAATCAGTTTTAAAAATCACACACAAATAGTGCATTTATATGAATCTACCCATCCTTAAGTGTAGACTCTAGTTTAGCTTCATATGAAGTCAGAGCTTGAGTCTATGGAATATCGAAATGTGAGGAAACCATTTGTCTTCCTTTGTAGTTCTCTTGCTGGTTCTGTTTAAAAGCCCACCTCCTCATAGTGAGTTCAAGAAACTCAAAAACAGAATCCCATTGATCAGGCCACACTAAGGCACCATGGTGCTGAACTCTGAAGTATCCTAATAATGGAGATTTTCATAGATAATATAAGATTTGGAGAAATCCAGAAAACACAGATAAAGGCCTATATCCCAACATTTTTACTGAAAATATATCAAGATGTTCCATACCTGGTATTGGAAGTTTTGTTTAGTAACCATGGCTTCTGGGAGGAGCGTTATCTACCTGTGCAGAGTGACACAGATTCAAGAAGAGGAAATAGTTTTTAGAGTGAAAATATGTTCCTGGAAAGTGGGGAGGTGAGTGTTCTATAAACGCATAGGATATTTTCTGGGTAGATGGCCCACTTGACATTTGGACAGTAAGTGTTAAGTGAGATTTGCTGTCACTATCCTGTTACATAGAAAAGGGTAGTGAGTCCAAGGACACATGCTCAACTATGTTCATGGCAGCACTATTTGTAATAGCCAGAACCTGGAAACAACCTAGATGCCCCTCAACTGAAGAATGGATAAAGAAAATGTGGTACATATACACAATGGAGTACTACTCAGCAGAGAAAAACAATGACACCATGAGGTTTGTAGGCAAATGGAGGGAACTAGAAAATATCACCCTGAGTGAGGTAACCCAGACTCAAAAAGACAAACATGGTATGTACTCACTCATAAGTGGATACTAGATGTAAAGCAAAGGATGGCCAGACTGCAAACCATAGCTCCAGGGAGACTAGCTTGTAAGTAGGACCCTAAGATAGACACATGGACCTCCCAGTGATGGAGAAATGGATGAGATCTACATGAGCAAATTGGGAGTCAGAGGGGTAATGGAGGGCAAGGAACAGGGGAATGGGAGCTTGGGGGAGCGGGAGGTCCCAGCTGGATCAGGAACAGAGTGGGAGAACAAGCAAAGAGATACCATGATAAATGAAGACACCATGTGACTAGGGAGAAGCAGAGTGCTAGGGAGGTCCCTGGGAATCCACAAGGATGACTCCACCATAGACTACTGGCAATGATCAAGAGGGTGCCTGAGCTGACTTACTCTGGTGATCTGATGGTTGAATACCCTAACTGATATCATAGAATCCTCATTCAGTGACTGATGGAAGCAGACGCAGAGATCCACTGCCAGGTCCCAGGCAGAGCTCCAGGAGTCCAGTCAACTAGAGAGAGGAGGGATGCTATGAGCAAGAGACAACTAGCCAGGCTAGTGGAAATGCATGAACTGTGAACCAATAGCTGAGGAGCCCCCATGGTACTGGTCTAGGCCCTCTGGATAAGTGAGACAGTTGTTTGGCTTCAACTGTTTAGGGGACCCCCAGGCAGTGGGACGGGGACCATGGTGCATGAACCGGCTTTTGGAACCTGGTGCCTATGGTGAGATACTTTGTGCAGCCTTGGTGCCAGGGAGGAGGAGTTTGGACCTGCCTCAACTGAATGTACCAGGCTCTGCTGACTCCCTGTGGGAGACCTTGCCTTGGAGGAGGTGGGAATGGAGGGTGGGTTGGGAGGACCTGGTGGTGGGAGGAGAGAGGACAGGGGAATCTGTGGTTGATATGTAAAATGAGTAGAAAATCTCCTAATAAAAAAATAAAAAAAAAAGGGCAGTGAGTCAACATAGAGTGGCATTGATTTTCTCTAAGAGAAAAGATAGAGAATATTAACAAAGGCAGGCTGATTTAGGAAGCTGCATTGCTGTGGCCTAGTCAGCTACTGAACTAAGGGTGGGAATTCAGGGAAGGAAAGTTACAGCATCTCATTAAAGAACTAGTTGTTCTGCCTATTTCCTTAGCATGTCTTAAGGTGAATCTACCTTCCTAAGGGTGATTCACTGACAAATTCAATGACTTGACCCAACTAGAATGTTAGGTCTAACTCAGGCCAAAGATTCTGTTCTCTTAACTAGGAATTTTTTCTCTATTCTAATACTATTAAAATCCAAAAGAAAAATAAAAGCAATGGCTAATGTGTATTTAAAGTACATTAGGTTCATTATATAAAATGTAAGTAATTATTACATCATCTGTGCATGTATGCTTTTATATGTAATTGTCCTAAAATCATATTACCTTAGTCCTTTTATTTCATTTTCTACAGGCACTATGAGGAAACATGTTTTGAAATTGAAGGAATGGAAGTTTCCTCTGAATAACTAGGTGGCTAAGCATGTGTTATCCTCCCAGCTGAATAACTAGGCTTTGCAAAATCTAAGTATTTAAGCTGATGGCTGTGGTAGTGACTGGATTGCAAAATTCAAACTTATGCTTCTGACCCTTGCCAAGCCTCTTATCACTTAGCTTCAGGTTTTGGCTTTGATTTAGGATGGCACACAATCATCTGCTCTTTCTTTGTCACGGAAGGCAGAGAATTCTTGCCATTCTCTCATAGGAGCTTTACTAAAATGATGAACTATACAGTGGTTGTTGTGGTTGAGAAAGTGTGTTCTGGCAGTGTCAGTCCAAGAAAGATTTTCTTAGCCCCTGGGGATTATATCACGAGAAGCAAAAGTTCATACAAAACACTTACATATACTGCCATTGTGAGATATATTTGCTCTTGGGTTGATTTGATCAGAATGGCATTTACTATACTACAAATAAGGAAAGAGCCCACTGATGGATCCTAATTAGGAAGTCTGTCCAGGAAGAATGCATTGAACATGGCTTCTTCTGGGGCAACCAGAAAGCAGCAGTTCATCAAGTTATGTAGAATGGGAGAGCATAACTTCATGGAGAGCATTTACTACTTGTGGGCCTTTGGATACAGATGTGACCTTCTGTTATTTCATCAGTCAAATGGGTCCAAAAATTACAACTCAAAGTATGACAGTGAAGATAAAATATGACTATATTTATGCTAATATTTTGGAATACTAGTGTTGCATATATGAAAAATCTTTCTACTCTAGCATCTCTAGCTTATGTCAAGAGCCACAGTACTCTGTGACCTTTACTATATCATTATACTATTGGGTATCTTTGAGGAGTATTTAAAATTAGACATCAAAAAAACAACAACAATATAATAACTAAAGCTGTAGAATAAATAAAAGGAGATCCCTTGCTCACAGATGGAGCTCAGACTCACCCAGTTTTCCAGTCCTGAGGATATCTCACTTTACATGCAGGTTCACTCTTGGGGTCCCAGATTTCCTTGTCAAGCACAGTCTTCTGGCTGTTAGGGAGCCTATGCTCCCTGACATATTATATGTTCTCCAAAGGATGGTTTTGGTAACTAGAAATCCTGGTAAGGCAATCTGATTCAAACATTGGAAACATCAAAAGCATAAAGTGGCCTTAATATACTCCTTAACTGGGCTTCTGCCTATAGATATCCTAAATATTGATGGACAGCTTGATATGATGCTTCAAGCAATAATACATATCTTTTTCAATCTAATGGTAAATGAGGGAGAAAAAAAATGAGTCAGGCCCTTACACTCAGAGGCCCTGCTTATGAGGATTAAGGGTTTTGGTGAATTGTGAATAAATGCAATGGTTAGAAAATTTGTGAAAGATTCTTCCAAAAAATTCCTGATACATGAGTATACTGCCCTAACAATTACAGAATCTCTGAGTTGTTACTTCTTAGAAAAAGATCATAGATAGTTTCTATTTTCCTGACCTAAAAACTATTTGATATATTTCAGAAGACTCTCAGTTTCCTTACATGAGCTGAGTATATTTTAATAATAAATAAACTTTTCTATAATTTTACATCTCTTTTTTCAATACAAGAGTGTTGCCACCTCTTGACTCAAATATTTCAAAATATTTCTTTCCTTCCATTGATGGTGTATCTGGACATCATTCCTCTTCCCGTGTCTCCACATCCATACTTGCTGCTCTGTCTACTTGCTCAAATCTGGTCACATCTAGAGAATCACTGATCCTCAGGCATTCTGTTTGAGTCATCTTGTTGTCTTTTGTTTTACTATCTCACAGCCTTTTTGTTTGTGTGTTTATTGACTACAGGTTCTCTTTTCTACTGAAGAACTGGAAAGACAGGGATCTCAAGCGACTTTCTCACCACAGCAGCCCAGAACTAAATCATTTCATTAATTAGATAATGGTTTGAGTTTTAACACATGAAAACTCTAGAGATTTTTGTCTACTTCTTTGTTTGTTTTTTTTTAAAATAAGTGTGTGGAACATTAGACATAAATGTTGGTGATACTCTTCAATATTTCTTAGTAACAGCTACTGATAGAAACATGGACTGGAATTATGTTTTCAAAGTAGAAATGCAGAAGAAAATAGAGCACCTGAGCTAAAATGTTGCTCTATTTTCTGGGAGAGGTAAAGTTATTGGGGAGAGATCTGGGGCTGGTCTTGAACTTCTGATCTCCCTGCTTTTACTACCAAGAGCTTTGGTAGCAGGTGTTATGTCAGCACATCCCACTTTTAAAATGCTTTATCTGTGTGTATTTTGTTTCTTAGCCTTGGCTTAGTCATTACATAGAGCTGTTATTTCACTGTTTCTGTTACTTGGCTTTGGTGCCCATTGGAGGGTGTTTATTGATAGCCCTGATGTTCCTGGTCAGTGGATAGAACATTACCAGTGTCACTTTTGAAAATTTCTAAGAGTGTTTTATCTTTGATGAGTGTCGGAGTCCTCAGAATTTTCTGGAGTGACAGAATCCAGAAGGAAGAGTCATTCTTTGTTACGTTTGCTTTTGTAATCATACCTACAAACACAGTTAATACTTATTATTTTGAATACAAACAGACTGAAAAATTTCAGAATGTAAACTCTGAGTATTTAGAATAATTTAACAACATTCTTCAAAACATATTCAATATAATCATGGAACCCACTCACTATATAGCAAATCCTTTGCCAACGATAGAGAAATTCCTATAAAAATATTTAAAAACCATCCCAAACTTATGGTGTGTCCATCTGTGTGTTGAATTTGTTTCCATGATTTAAGATTGAAAAATTCATAATTTTTTAATATGAAATTTGAAGAGTAACATTCATTGCCATATGCTTATTTGTGTCTTTCCTTATTGTGTATTCATAATATTAATAAAGTATATGATGCAATAATTTGCATTAGAAAAAATGGTTGTATTTAAATAACTTTGTCCTTATCTATATCTGATTTCTCTTGAGAACAAATGATGAATCGTTCTGAAGCCAGTTATCAAGGAGAGTTTTGTTTATACTTTGATAATTTAATTATCAGTATATGCTATTGACTTAATATAAGTTCATAAAAAAGAAAGTATATATAAGTATTCCAAGTGAAGCAACATGTTTTGGGATTTAAAGCTAATACATGATAGGTTTTTTTAAAAGAAAAGAACTCAGAGTTAAGTGAATAGGGAAAGGGAGTTGGGAGGACTTGGCAGATGGGGTGAATGCAGTAGAAATACATTGTAGGACATTCTTGAAATACAAATTTTTAAAAGGAAGTTTGTTGTGGAAGATAAAAGCAGCAGAGAATTCTCACTGATTATGAAAAATGATTGAAAACATAATTGTATTTCATGTACTCTGAACTTATAAATTAGTAACCATCAACCAAAGCATTAAAAATAAGACTTTTCTCTCAAAAATATTAGAATGTAGCATGAAGAGTATTTATCATAGTTGTTTCTTTATACTTCTGTTGCAATTAATACTAAAATTATATTGATCTTATGTTTCAAATTTACTTCAATTGCTAAATGATAAACACAAATGACCTTAGGTTGTTCAAATTGTCTCCAGATGACTAAGCAAACTTGTAGGTAAGCAAAAACTTGAATCTAGAAATTTTATTAAAATGGAATGAAGACAATCACAGAAAAATTAAAATTACCTCCTCAGCACATGAAAGTCCTTCTGTTTGTCTAAGTGGTTACAGTTCATTGTGATCAAGCAGAGCCTCTGTAGTACATGTGTGTTCATCTACCCAGATGCATCAACATTGATGCAGAAATACAGAACCTCAGGTGCAAATCCAGTCTACTTTATAACATGATGCTCAGTGATTGATAGATACATTAAAGTGGAAAAGCCATTGATTTAAAATATCACTATATGCTTGTTCATATTACCTCACATTTAATTACTTACCTATTACTTATATACATTAATTACTTACCAAAGTAGGCTAAAGTAAAACTGATAATTTTCTTATAAAATATCAAATATCTACTTGGTTGTCTATACATTTCCAGATTGAAAAACCTAAGGATTTTTTTTTCTCAAAGAGTGAGTTTCTTTGATATATATCTTATTTTCTATTGGCTGGACATTGTAGTTGCTAGTGAGATTTGAAACTATTCACAAGATTCATGGAGGTGACATACTGTCTTATCCCCAGGAAGGTAAACAGTAGTCTCACTTTAAAGCAATGTCACTAACTGTCTGATTTTTTACTTAACTCGGTCTTCAGCAGCACACTAGAATTTGTTTAAAGTTTCCAACTTGACTTTAGACAAAGGACTGTTATGTGTTTTTAAATGCACAATGTTTTAAAAAGACACAAACATATAATTACAACTCAACCTCAAAACATTGAAATGCTTCTGTATATAAGAGTTCTTCAAATAACTAGTCCTCTCTATTCCAATGTTTGTTAGATTCCTAAGCAAAAAGCATATCACTACGATATTTGATAAAATTCAGAGAAAAAAAATAAAACCAGCCTTCCTATTTTCCCTTTTTATGCTGGAAAAGGTTAAAGAATAAGGGAGAGACTAAAGACAGCCCTTCCTCTAAGTGCAGGAAGGCAGAGCTGTGGACAAAGGCCAAAGCTACTATCTTTCAGGTTGTGAGAACAGGGCATGTTAAAAAAAAAAATTATACCATTAATCCACTAAGAGGCATGATGTCTGTCATCATTACTGATTTGTATGCATGAAAAACCCTGCTGACCTTTTCTTCTCTAAGTTTTATAACTCCTGTGAATGTAGCTTTCTTAAAGCCTGATTAAATCATGCTTTTGCTTCTTGACAACACTATGTTCCAATTTCCATCAGATGATGGGTTCATTGAGAATCAAGTCCAAGGGATTCTCTGTTTGCAAATATGTAAGTATGTAACTTCTCAAGCCTATTTCATTAAACAAAGGAAGTTCTTCAAAGTATTTTGAAGTTTGACAAAAGAAAGAAAGGAAAGGGCTTTGTCATCTTCCACAAGGTTTGTGTGAGATGCTGCAAATCAGACTCTTCTCCTTGAGGGTGCTATGACATCTCTGTCCCTGTTCCTCCTCAGTCCAACTCTGTACAACCAGTAACTTTTGGACTAACTTCTTCACCAGTACAAAACTGTCCTTTTCACAAACTATTTTTCCTATAATGATCATGGTTAAAAATAAACTTACAGCTAAACCAATGATGAATTTGATTTTCTAAACCTTGTCTTTCAAAATATTTCTCTGGTGTCAAACCTACACAAAGAACTACAAGCAACTAAGGAATGCTGAGGGTAGGTAAAATCAATTATCTTCAGGCAAGAACATACCATGCAGTAACAACTGATTTTCAAAGGGGGCCATGAACTGAACATGGGTAATGACGGTCAGAAGGAAGGAATAGGGAGGAAGAAATAATGTAATTGTATTTTATTTTCAAAAACAAAGAAAAAACATTTTTGTGTCCTGAAACAAAGCAAAGGGCTCAGCTGCTTCTTGCCTCTTCATTGTCTGCACTGGGAAATTTGAGGCAAGAAAGTGTCCATGTGCAATAACAGAAACCCTGCCTTGGCTTAACTTTGTTTTCTTTCCTTTATTTTAAAGTAAGCGAAACTTAGAAACTTTTAACCTTCAAATGAGAATTCTATCTTTAAATATAAAAATTCTTGATAGACAAGCACATATTCTTCCCTTCTTTATATTATTGAGATACAAAATAATCATCAAGCACATTAGAGTCATTTTCTTATTTGGTGTTTTAGGAGCCACTGAATGAAGATTCATTGCAAGAGTCTTTCTCTGCAATGGTTGAAAGAATGTAGCATTGTCTGAACACAGATATTTCTCAATCAGTGGAAAGTTGTTAAGCTGCCCTAATAGTAGAAAAAGCCTCCCCCCCCCACATTGTACCAGTGGAATTAAAATGTGAATCATATTTTCAAATTAAAATTAAAATGAATTAACTCATGAAAATTGCATCGATTGAAAATAATTTCCTTGAGGATCTTGTGAGTTGTATAAGATGGGTCATTACTAAACAAGAGTGAATGTGCTGGTTTGTGCTCTGACTCATGTGGTTCATCAGCAACCATATTTGTGTTCTAGCATTCTCTCTTGCTCCTACCCCTAATCTCTCTATTAAAGAAGATTGTTCCATTGGCGTTTGAGAACTTAAGATATAAAAATACTTTAATTATTCTTGGCTATTCTGTGAAAATGCCATTTGATGCCCACTTTTGATTATTTTTATTTTTTTATATTTTAAACTTAAGATAAAATTATATCATTTCCCCTTTCCCTTTCCTCCCTCCAACTCTTCTTATACCCACCCCGTTGCTCTCTCTCTCTCTTAGCCACTTGCCGTCTCTCCAGCCCCCTTGCTGTCTCTTGATCTCATGACTTATTGTTTTTTAATTGTTGGCATATAATTTCAGGACTGACAACTTTGCACTGGATATTCTTAGGAGGGGACGAATTCTCCCACTCTCAGCATTTCTTGGTTGCATAAAGTTCTTTGTCTACGGTTGAGATCCCTTGAGATTCTGTCTTTATGCTTGTTGTCTTCTGAATTATCCTTTGGACTTTCTTCCAGAGTCCCCTTTAGAGATTATCACCCAAAGTTGTGCCTTTGTTTTTGAGACAGCATTTGACAAAATGTTTGTATTTTATCAAAGTCAAATTTCACTTCTAATATTTCACATTGTAATTTTTTTTTTGCTTTGTGACTTTTGTTTTTATCTTCAATGTGGATTACTTCTGCACTTAAAACTCTTAGAGATGTTTGTTTCTAATTTCCAATAAGAAAAACTTATTTGAAAATAATCTCATATAGAGTAAAAAGTTGTTGGACATAAGAGCATACTCCTGTAATTCTAATACTTGGGAGGTAGAGGCAGGAAGATCATAACAAATTCAAGGTTGGTTTGATTTAATTTAATGAGATGTGGACTTACATGAAGGTCTGTCTAAAGTAAAAAAATCAAACAAATTGCTATGATATTACCATATGATGATATGGTAAAGTCATCTGAAGTGTTTCCCAAGATTAAATGGCAATTATTGTCTAAACAAATGCACTAAAATAATATATGAAGCATATAAGTAAAAGTTTATAATAAGATAAAGATTGAGTAAGTGGCTACAATATTTACTATAACTTTATTTTTAAATCTTATTAAATTAGTTTACAGGATCAGAAAGTATTTTACATAAAATGAATTTAGACAATAGCAATAATAATTAAGAAAACTGTTTTTATTTGAGTGAAATTCTTAAGTGTTTCACAAACATTTGAAAATTCTTTTTCAGCATCTAATTATCTTGAAAGACATGAATATTTTTATATTGTTTTGCATTTTTGGTAAGCATATAATTTATAAAGATAAAATAATGGAGTATATTTCCAGGTAGCCTGGACTAGACTAAATAAATGTCATTAGGGTTGCCAAATGCTTGTCTAGAAGGAATATGTGATTGGAAGAGACAGTCTAAATACTGGTTTGATGTGAAGGAGGCCCACACAAAAGGCTGGAGTCTCAACTGAGAACTGGAGGAGGAAGCCCTCGTTCAAGGCATGGGTGTTGCAGACATGTGCAAGTCCTAGTGATGCATAACACACAAATACTTTGAAAACTACCAGTAGATTAGTTTATTTTATGTCTATTATGAACTTACCGTCAAACTGCTGCCATAATTAATTCAAGAATATAATACAATCTAAACAACTGTCCATAAAATTATAAGGTACATGAATATTTTCATGTGATCTTTTTTATTCTACATTATAAAGGAAAGTTATGCCTAATATGACCAACAGACTTGCAGCAGAGGAAATAATGGGGAAGAAGACTAGGAGAAACAAAATGATGAAGATTTACTAAAGAGTATGTCTACCCTGATACTCTCTTTCTAACCTAGTCTATAAACTACAAAGAGAAGTTATCCTTGTCATTAAATTTCTTAAACATCAATAAGAGCTCTGTGTTTTTATGTGTGATAACAAAACAGTTGTTAAATCAGAGATAAAAATAGATTGTCTGATGGGACTGCTTGAAAGGAGTCTCGAAATCCGATCCCGATGATTCTACATTTTACTCAAGCCTCTTTGGCTTCCCAGTCCTTGTACAGACCCTCCTCCTCTTTACCTGCCTTACAGCCTTGCACTTTATCTTTCCTGCCAGATCCAGATTGTAGACAATAAAAGGCAAAGTACAACAATTTGAAAGTTAGTTTCCCTGTTATTTCCTGGTATTTTTAAACTGTATTTTTTCCTTACGTTAAAGGTAGCTAATAATAACCTAGTTGGTAATGGACAGAGTAGAGGTAATTGGGGGAGGGGGTGCACTGTACTAAGGAGTACACTTGGAGTCAGTTAAATGCTTTTCCTTCAGTACAAGTAAGACTTACTGAAGAGGAAAGATGTGTTTAATACAATCAAAGAGGGAAACAGCTAGAGGAGGCTCTAGATGTGTGGGTTAGCTGACTGATGAGGAGAGTCACAAGGACACCATGAAATCTGGTACTAAAGGGGTAATCTAGGTCCTAGAGGGATGGCAGTGGTTAATATTACTCACCATAATATGATAAGGACCAAATTTGCATCTCAGATTCCTGCACCTAAAACTGCTTGGAGGTGACAGAGGCAGGATGAACTATTTCTGGGCCTTGCTGGCTTCTGGCCTGGCCAAGAAAACACAAATTCTAGGTTGAAGAAGTAACTCTGCATCCTGGAACAGGCAGAAAGTGATGGAAGAGGACCCTTCTTCTGGCATCTATTCTCTCTCTCTCTCTCTCTCTCTCTCTCTCTCTCTCTCTCTCTCTCT
>CABHPH010111848.1:19517-29529 GCA_902168325.1 Peromyscus nudipes
CTCTCTCTCTCTCTCTCTCTCTCTCTCTCTCTCTCTCTCTCTCTCTCACACACACACACACACACACACACACACACACTTGTGCACAGATGTACGCACACACACACATTTTAGAAATAGTAATTGTAGTTTCTGTTTCTTGGTATATATTTGCTTGATATTTTAAATAGTTTGAACATGTTGAGATTTCTCTTGCACCTTAGGAGCAAATATATTATTACTCTTTATAGTGAAATTGTAAGCAAGGGGGAGTTAAAAATAGTTTCTTTTTTGTTTACTTATTTATTTTTGTTTTTTTAACATCCTGACTGCAGTTTCCCTTTCCTCCTTTCTTCCTAGTCTCTCTTTCACCCACCCACTCCTCCTCCACCCACCACTTCCCTCCTCCACCCACCCACTTCCCTCCTCCACCCACCCACTTCCCTCCTCCACCCACCCACTCCTCCTCTTGTTGACTTCACTGACCTAGGAATGTCCTTGTATTGGACCATTAAGAATTTAAGGTGAATTGAACTGCATGAAAAAAAATTCCTGCCTATGAACGATTTGCAGTAAGTACAATTATTCCCATTTCTTTGGCTAATAAGTTGAGATTTCCAAGGATTAAAGGTGCAACTTGCAGACCCCTGGCTTCTTTGCTGTGCTTTTCCTTTGCCTTCCTGGCAGCCTTCACCAGCTCCACAGGAACCACTTTCTGATCCATCAGCTTTCAAAGGCTTGTTGATTGCTCCCTAATTATAAATACTTGGAGGAAAGTGTGTAAATTGATATGCAAATGATCTTTTCCTCTTAGCAAATTAGCACTTTCCTTCCATCTAATTAAGTAGCTTTGTGAAGAAAATGGATTTTTGAAAGAATGGAAAGCGTTGGATGTTGGATTTTTTCTAGTTTTTTTTTTAGTCTTCTTTGGAAAGTCTTGTGAAAGAGGTTGAGAAAAAAGAGCCAGGAGTGAGACAAGTGCAAACGAAGCCAAGGCTAGCAAGGACAAGAGAACCCAGGTGCAGAGGCTCTGGGACCTGCATAGGAAATGAATCTTCTGCATTTCAGCTTTTATCATTCGCTCCTGATGACTCTTAAAACACGTACACACATTCACACACACACACACACACACACACACACACAGAGAGAGAGAAAGAAAAAAGTTGTTTCTTCTCATGTTTTAGAGATTTCAGATATTATATTAATTAGAAATGAATATACTCAAGCTTAAATACCTAATATTGATGAATTGTTGGGTTTAAATTTATGGGTTATACTTTTAATTGGGATGAAATTAATTGCATCAATATATGACAACATTTCTTCTTAGAAAAGTGTGACCTGTGATGCGAATTAGTGGGCTAAAGCTCCCTCCCATTAAATGTCAAATTATATTAAATATATATATAATCATATATAATGAAATATTAGGAGCAAAAGGTATAGTAGCTCATTTTCATGATAGAAGTACAGAAGTTGTCTGAATGTCATATCTAATATATGACATTAATGAAGAATTTAGTATATGTATATTGAACAAGAAAATGTGAACACACATAATGCCAATTTAAAATTATCATTGAAACTGAAGTAAATCAAGTTCACAATAATATCTCATATTCACCTTAATTATTTAAAATCATGTTGATAACTTTAATAAGTGTTTATAAGTTATAAATAAAAACTTTTGTTGTATATGCTTGGGGAAGCCTTTTAGTCACTTCTGAACATTTCCATTCAGCCTCATTAAGCACTATTTCTTATAAGTCACCAATGCCATATTAAATTGTATTAGCCATTCACCTCAAGTATATAAACACATTTATTAATAAGATCTCATTTACCCTCTTGCTCATGCTATTTTACTAGGCATCGTTATATCTTCTCCATGCCACAAAATTACCTTTTAATTCACATTATTTATTACTAAGGTTTATTTATCAGAGTAAAATAAAAATGCTATACACTAATCAATTGAGAAGTCCAGCAAGACTTATTGCTGCTATTGGCAAACCCACTTATCTTACTCTAGGTGTCCTTAAAGAAAACAAAGAACAATTATATTTGCTAGATTCTAGATTGCAGTATATTGGGCATATTTATATCATAAAACTGGTAAAAACAAATGCCAGGTATAAAACTATGGTAAAAAAATCTAAGAACCATTTTATTATTAGCATTTCTGTGAAAATATTGACAAATAACCCATACAAAAGGAAAGGTCAGGCATTCGATTTTTCTGCTACTGAATACTAATGTTCCACAAGCAACTGAATATAGACAAGTGCTGTAAACTGCATTACTTTTTACAGGAGAAATAATGATGCAGTTCAGAACCCACACTTGTCCAGCCTTCCCTCTTCACGCTGTACCCTTTCCAGTATGTTATGTGAAGCTCTTGTGAGATGAGTTTTTATGACGTTGATGAGTCTACTCTTTAGCACAGTCAGTGGAATTAGGAAGATGAACCGTCTTTATTATTAGGTAAACAGGCTCAGAGAAAGATTTTTAGAATCCTGTTCCTGTTTTTCCTAGAAATGAAAACTTAATGTGGCATTTGTTTTGTGATCTTCACTAAAGACAGAGTTTAAATCCTGCTGTAGTATTAGTCCATTTCTGTTTTGATAACAAAATACCAAGGATTTTAACTTAATAAAGTAATGACATTTATATGACTCATTTTTCTAGTTGATAGAGGGACCAAACTGTTGGAGAGGTCCCACTAGCTGCATCACACCACAGAGAAGTGGAATATCTGTGAAGAGAAGAAACAGATCATCTGACAAGACAGGAAGGCAGCCAGGCAGATTTAGGAGTAAGATATTCTCCTTTTGTGACAGTGTCCTCTCATGGGGACTTGTAACAAGTTCTTGGGAAACAGAATCTCTTTCAAGTGTAGCATTTGAGAACCTAAACTCTGAGCCTGTTTCTTAAAGGTTAAACCTATGGAACACCATCACACTGGAGACAAATTGCTAACACAAGAACAGTTGGGGAAACACTCATGCCATCTGCAAATATATTCCATTGGTTCTTTACACTTGGACTACAGTGATCACTCAATTCTGTTATTATGTAATAAGACAATTATATCACCAATTTCTACAATTATTTAACAGGTGCAGTGTAAGCTTCATGATGTGTTCGGTATGTTCTTCCTTCAATAATTTTATCATATTACTCAACCAACATTTTTTCACTCTGTTTTCCAAGAACAATCCCTCTGATTGTTTTTCAATTTAAATGTCATCTAAAGAAGCCATACAGATGCACTTTCTGAAATGTGCAACACGCTACAAGGCCTTTCTTTTCATGACTACACAATTGTCCTAAATATTTTTAATTTGTTGCATGGCAGATTTCCTGAATCCAGTAGCAGCTGTTCTGGGAAACTATTAAGACGATTCTCTTCAGGCCTATTGGTTACTGTTTTGATTTCATATCTTTATCATTAACTACACAGCAGCAAAAGCAGAGGACTTGTTAACAAAAGATATTTTCATTTCCAGCCAAACAGCATTGCTGTGATTTTACAGTACCTGCTCCTGTCTTACGTTTTATACCAAAGCACTACCACCTGGTTGCAAGGAAAGAAAAAGATATGTGTTGAGGGAAGGTTAACTAAGTGACTGTGAGTCATCAAACAGGCCTCAATTTTAAAAAAAAAATTAAGAAGACTTCAATAAGCTAAAGTCGAAAGTCATTACGTATTTGGAGTTCAGTGAGCAGTTAAATGCACTAATGGCAGTGCTGGGCTGGAAGAAGATAGATTTTAGAGGGAACTTTGTGAGGAGGTGATTGAAAATTATGATATGAATAGCTGTCCTAAATGTGTGGTGGTTTTCTGCCAGCACAGGAAGTGATTAAGGCCCCTTCTACCAGATGAAGACTCTCTGGGGAAATGCAATGGTGGTAAAGTGAAATCTGAGAACAGATGATTTCCCATTTAATAGTCCATTGACTCTGCTCCTAGAGCTACCCTGGTAAGGCATTCCTCTATGTTTTCATTTCACAAAGAGGCACAGGATGTTTTCAGAAAGAAAGACGGGGTATGGAAACAACAGGAAGTTTGGCAGTAAACATAAATGGAATTGATTCAATTATCCATTTCAAGAGATTTTTGCTTTTGTTCTTGTTGGGGATGAATTTCTCTTTTCTTGCCTTTTTCCATTTAATTCCTCCTCTAGGGAGCTACATCACAGTTACAGAAATGGACTCTGTATCATTAATACATCCCTAGTGTGATTGACTAGACCCCATCTTTGCAATTCAAACTTTAATTAGTATACCATTTAAAACACTTCTTACCAATTATTTTCCTTGCCTTTGTGTGTTTTATGTTCTAATACTACATATGCCAAATATACTTTAATACCTTAAGTCATTAGTTGTTTACGAATAACAGTTATTTGTCTCTTCCTTGTTTTGTTTGAGATAGTGTCATGTTTCTTAGGATAGCCTCAACTCCTTCTATAGCTAAGAATGACCTTGAACTTCTGTACCTACCTATCCTTAGTGCTTGGTTTATAGTTGTTGTGGGGGACCAGCTCCCACACTTATTTACCCCAGGAACTCTTGAGGAATGAGGGATAAGAGACTTAGTTAGAAGTAGAGCAGAGAGAAAACACAGGATAGACTCAGGTGGACCTGGATCCTTATCCAAACCGCCCAGAACTTTATTCCAAAGGTCTATTTTAACAATGCCAAGGGGTGGAACAAAAGACCTCCCCCTTGCTAGTTACAGTCACCTGGTACCCAAGCCCATGGTTCAATCAACCTCTTATGCAGTCCTGCTGGGTACAGCCACTAGGAAACCTAGTGGGATACAGCAAGGTGTGTGCCACAATTCCTGGTTTTCTGATATACTGGGAACCAAGCTCAGGCCCTGTTGATGCTACACAACATTCTACCAAGTGAACTACATTCTAAGCTCATTTTTATCTCTTCTTAAACAAACATCCTATTCATCAATACTACTACACTTGGTTAAGAGTATTAAAAAAATGCAACTATGGTATCATTGATTAATAATCCCTAGTATTTCTGCCATCATCTTGAAAGCTCTGTCACTGTGGTACTGGTATTTCTTTCTTGAAGCATTCTAATCTAGACTGCATTTGTTTACTAACATCACATGGTCTCTTAGAACGTCTCATATTTGTGCTTCTGAAAATAGGACCACAAATAATACCTCACTCACTTGAGATCTGCTTAGGTAGGAAGTGTCCATTTTCATGTAGCCTTATAGAAAGCACTGAAGCAAACTCCTAAGATTCCAAGAAGTAAAGGGGGTTTGAGATAAATCCATTTACACACTATTAAAATATAATTAAAATCTAGCTGCATTTCCTCCTTTATTTTGTGGATGGATGAATTGATTTCATATTAAGAATTTCAAAATATAAAACCACATCCTCGAAACAAGAATATTAACACTTGTATTGTTGTATTAGTGCTTTTTATGACTAGAATCCTTTTCCTTAAAAATACTGATTTGTCAAGGTTTTTAACTGAATAAGAAGGTAATAGAGCAATTTCTCAGTATACTGAAAAAACAAAATGCCTAGATTTAAGCCTTTAGATATGGTGACCATGACTATCAATACCTCGTTGCTTTTCAGGGTGATAGATTTTTTAATAATTTGCTGCTCTTTGAATTAGGCAACTTTTTCTAATGTACAGGTAATCGGAAAGTTTTGGTTTGTTAACTGTGTTAGTTACTTTCGCTGTTACCCTGCAAGAAAACGTCATGAAACATGACAGAATCCGCTAATAGAGTTTATTGGAGAACAAGGATAGTGAGTGCCCATACGGGGGAACACGTGTGTGAGGAAGAGAATTAGATCAGTTATGGCGGCTCTTTATAAGGCAGGGCGTGTCCAGGTGGACGTAGATGACATAGGCATGCCGCGCACGCGCTTGCATGGCTACGTGACATCACAGACCCTGGTCACGCGAGACACCTTGGCCCGGAAATGGCTATCCTGACCTATTTGGCCAGGCAGATGTGTCCGCCGGGCATATACAAACATGCCCAACCCCTTCAAACTGTTGCTTCACTTTTTGTCTTAAAGTCTGTAAATATCCCTTTATTTTTAAGTCTAGTATTTACAGTAATGAACAGTTTCTTCTTTATGCAATAAGTTGTTCGACATCGATCTTTCTTTATCCTCTCTTTTTCTCCCTTTTTCATCCCTTCCACAATATGGTTTTGTTTCTAAATTTAATTAACCAGCTAAGGAATTCTGGACATTTTATATTGTGTATGTTATCTAAAACACAGAGCATAATCTTTCGGGCCACAAGAATATATTATAGAGATTCAGCTGTGTATCAAAGCTAAACTTTGACTGGTGTTATCCACTTTATAATATTCCAGCTGTCTTCTGCTATGAAATCTTTGAATGCCCAGACCAACTGGCAGAAAGTTCAGCTGAGCCTAGGAGACAAGCTGGCTGGAGAGGCAGAGCTTTGTTTTTTGTGCTAATGAAGCTCAGACCATCCCCTCACCTTGAGGAGGCCCAGTGGTTCTCCAGAGGAATTGACTGAGAACAAAAGAGGTTTTTACATTTTACAAGGTGGGAAGTAAAACAACATTCCTGAGGAGGCAGAGAACTACGTGCCAAGGGAAAGAAAGGGCAGGCATCTTTCTTAGAAAGAGACAGAATGGCATGGCTCGAGAGAAGAGAGGAAGACAGAAGTTCCATAGAGGGTAAGCAGATCTCAGGTAGAGTTTTCTGAGTGCCAGGAGTAGAGAGCAGCAGAGATGGAGAAAGAGGATACAGAGGAGGAAGGTGAGGCTGGAAGCATAGGAGTTTAGTCTTTAGCAGGACTACGAGCTGGGGAACTGGACGGAACTGAAGCTATGGAGACAGGATTTTATCCCAGAGAAATATAGTAGATGGATATAGAGCTTGGTATGTCTAGAGCTATTCCTGCCTTGAATGCCTGGTGGAGCTATAGTGAATTGATAGAATTTTGTCCTAGAGGAATAAAGTTAACAGACATAAGAACACAGTATAGGTAGATTTCTTCCCTCAGATCCCACGCCGCATGTAGCTGAGCTCCGGGACCCCTGGGCATCCCATAGCATATGTGCCACCTATGATATTTGATTTGAAGAAATGACTTCCAGGGGCTAGAAAATGGCTCTGTGGTTAAAAGGACTGGTTGCTTTTTGCAAAAGATCTGGCTTAGATTTCCTGCACCCACAGGACAGTTTATAATTTCATAAACCTCTAGTTTCCAAGGATCTGATGCTCTTCACTGGCAACTGTGAGCACTGCGGGCACATGGTACACCTATCCATGCACACAAAACACTCATATACATAAATAAAAATAAATAACTTTAAAAGAAACTCTCAAATTCTTATTAAACCTATGAATTTAAAAGAACTAAATATTTCAGTCATATGCTTCCTTAGCTTTATTTCTTCCTAGAAAGACTTTAAATCTACATAAACAGTAGAAATACAGTTGAAACACACCTGTGCCTCAGTATCTATCTTCATTAGCCATGGTGGGTAATCGAACAATCTTAGTAATTTATTGAATGTGCTTAGATTAAATATTGTGGGTAAGTAGGTTAACTGCGGTTATAATGATTACTTACATCTACATCTTAGTTACATCATTTTTAATTGATTTTTTTTATACAGGGAGTCACTAAGTAGCTTAGTCTGGGAGTAATCTCAGACATGCTCCTCCCTCATCCTCCTCAGTACCGAGATTGCAGGTGTGAGCTGCCATGCCTGAGTATCTGGAGATGTTATTCTTTATTCACAGCAGAAATAGAATCTGTATCTATTTCTGTATAATCTATATCTATATTCCATCTTAAAAGCTACCTGCGATTTGGTCTTGTTCTAAAATATGAATACATTGAAATATGTTTTTGACTGTTCATTTGTTCGACTTTTCATTTTCATATATGCTTAACATTTGACTATATATGTGATCTAATTTTATTTCTGTTGACACTTTATAACTTCTTTTCTACTAAAGCTGTTTATATAAATGAACAAATTTAATGAGAAATCATACCTATAGAATGTATAATGTCAATGAATACAACAGCATTGGTTCAGATTATATTCCTAGCTTGATTCTGTAGGATCTCACCACCTCTCATCCAAGTAGTCCACCTGTGATATGTTTTATGAGGATAGATTCTAGCCTTGAAAACTAGATTAGAATTTATTGTTATTAAAAAATTGGTAACTGAAGTAATGAAATGGTGTGCAATGAATGGTGAGGAGGGGAAAATCTCCTATGTTCCAATCTGAGGAAATAAATAAGATAGTGCCAGAGTCAAATATTGAGCATCTGATGTCAAAGTTGACAGATAAGAAAAAACATGCAAGATGCAAGAACCAGTGAATTAAGATGTTGTTTGTGGAGAATGATTTGCAATGAGGATGTCACCTTGACTGCCAGCACTTTTAAATTGCCAACACTGACATGGATTCATCTTCCTGCTTTGAAGGCATTGTGTTCTGAAACTGCATCTTGATGCTAGTCGTTTAGCAAGTCGTATTTAAAAATATTTAGAAATAGAAAAGGCAGGCAGGGTGTGAAGTCCAGGGTCCCTTTATTAAAATGAACAGTGTATGTACTACTCCAAGTAGCCTACCTAGATCTTCAAATATGGAGGACAACCACTGATTGCAAAACCAGTTGATGGAAAAGAACATATGGGAAACATTCCTGTTTTTCCCACATTTATAATTCCAGAGAAACTGATTGCATAAGTAGTTTTCATACAGAGACAAGTACAAAAGTGTTTATCAGTCTATTAAAGGCATCATAGAACTCAGTTATGAGTCATGTTGACAAAATGACAAATTTATTCATTACAACATTTATGACAAAAATACTTCAGAAATATTAGAAACACAAATAGATTGCGAAATCATTAGCACCGTGTTTTCTAGCAAACCAGTTTCTAGAGACCTGAAAATGTGTTGATCACAGAAATATCTTACAACTGCCTGAATTATAAAATGTACCATAGCCATTGGTGCATTTGAGGCACGCTGCAGTAACCTGAACTCAGAGAATTGGCAGTCACCTCAGGAGCAGTTGGTTTAGTTCTTTCTGACAAGAGTTGAGAAGCCCAACACCAACTAGTGAAGTCAATAAATAATAAATAGAATACAAAAGCATTCAGAAAACATAACAGCTCTTGTGTAATAAAGAATAAACAGGAATATAAATTCAACCATGACACACTGCTGCATAGTGAGAAGAAATAAGTATTACATTTCTGCTTTTCTGGCTGAATGCAAAATCTCAAGGGAAAATTTTACATGGGTTAATGTATGTTGTCTAGACATTATGACCTTTAATTCTTACTTTTTCTTACTTCACATTGTATAGAGATTTGAATCATACATACCTTAGCATCACTGACATATTTTAACTGATTTCTGAAATTACTCTTTCAACTGTATTCCTTAAAAGTAAATCACTGTTTTAAACATAAGGAAGAAACTCCCTTTATTTTTGTCAAATGCACACTGCAATCCCTGTTACAATGTTCTTTCTTCATTGAGAATTTCATATATTTTGAACGCATTCACCCCACACACACCTCCTTTCCTCATCACTGTTAGTTATTTTTACAATGTTGGTTAAACGGCGCTGGTTAAATGGCGCTGCCCCTCCTGGCTGGTCGCCACCCGCGGCGGCCGTGCCAGCGGAGGAGCGTGCTGATTAAAAGAATCACAGCCATGGTTAACTTTTTAGAGCTTTATTGGGGGGAGAGATAGAGAGAGAGAAAGAGAGAGACAGAGAGAGAAGGAGAGAGAGAAAGAGAGAGACAGAGAGACAGAGGGGGGAGGGAGAGAGAGAGGGGGCCCGATGGGAGAAAGGAGCAGAAAGGAAGAGAGGGAACAGAGCGGCCACCCGCTTTTTAGGCTGGGACACCGGCGAAGGCTGATGACATAATTAAAGACCAAACCCTTACATCCACCCTCTACGTTTTTCCATCCCTTTCCTCTCCACTTTGAGATGACTTCTTTCAAGTT